>OZJO01008950.1:0-15540 GCA_900406225.1 Acrobeloides nanus
CACGGCTCTAGGACACTTCAAAATGGACTTTTCTCATCGAAATAAAAAATCGCGGGTGGACTTTTCTCAGAGTCCGCGCTATACAACGCTATTTGTTGGTAATTGTCAGAAATCAACGCTATCTCAAAGTCAGCTGTCGGAAATGCATTGCAGTAGTAGGAACTATGTCCGACGTAGGAAATTGCGGCACTAGGATGGAGTTCACATCACCGTTTTGGTAGATTTGCATCACAGGATATGTATCAGGGGATTTAGAGCACAGGGTTTAAGGCTGCGCGTTAAACGTCTCGATTTACAACTAAGTCGAGACACTAAATGTCTCGACGAATGAATCAGAGTTTTCGTTTCAATAACTCAAAACAATTCTCAAATTGGATAAACTTGGTGTCGTCTTGTTCGTCTCGTCGAGCTATAAAGAATGCTTTCTTTGTTTTTTAAATACACCCAATAATTAAGTGTATTTTTAAAAATGAAAAATTCAGAGCTTTAGTGTCAATACTCCAACTAATTCAAACGAAGTCGAGACGCCGTCTCGAAAAATGCCTTAGCCCCCTTTGTTTTTGCTACAATGTTGAAAATTTTCGAAAAAATGTAAGATGGACCCTTACGATTTGTCGAAAATTTTGTCCGGAGCCTCCAAGACTTCAGAGCTATATGGCACTATAGTCGAAATTTTTTATTGGCTACCACGGAACCTTTGATTGAATCAGGCAACGTGTACATTGAAACCGAAAAGAACGTGAATCCTTATATAGCTTTTTTATGCATCTCTGCGTGGTCATATGGCGAGAAAATCAGGATTAGTACTAACTAATCATGACTAGTACTAACTAATCATGATTTTCCCGCCATACGACCACGCAGAGATGCATTAAAAAAAGCTATATAAGGATTCACGTTTCTTTTCGGTTTCAATGTACACGTATACGTTGCCTGATTCAATCAAACGTTCCGTGGTAGCCAACAAAAAATTTCGACTATACCACTGTATTAAGTTATTTAAATTTTATAGGAAAATTTATTGAGAAAATCTCTAAAAGTATGGCACGAAACTAATGCGTTAGAATGCTAAAAAATACAATAGATTATTTCAATTAGTAAATGTCTTTTAAATATAGACCTAACAAGATTTTAGAATATATCAGGGGAGTGTTAAAGGGGACTTTTTGATAAAAGTTTAGACAACAGAAATTGTTGACCGGTAAAAGTTAAGGGAATTTCAAAAATTTTATTTCAGTATAAGCATCCTCTAAAAATTTCTCAATAGCGATTGCTTACACATAAATAAAATTTTTGAAATTCCCCTAACTTTTGTCAAAAGTTTCGGAGCTACTACACAAAAGGGGGGCATCCTTCGCTTAAAAATCGAAATTTTTGCTCAAAAATCGAATTTTTTTTTGCTCAAAAATTTCCCTACTTATCCTCCCCCGATAGAATTTCTATAAATAAGCTTGA
The DNA here is from genome assembly GCA_900406225.1 of Acrobeloides nanus. NCBI lineage: Eukaryota > Metazoa > Nematoda > Chromadorea > Rhabditida > Cephalobidae > Acrobeloides > Acrobeloides nanus. The sequence continues at coordinate 1,456 of OZJO01008950.1, forward strand.
TTGATAAAAAAAAATAAAATGACTAAAAAAACTAGAATATTTTATGAGCAAGTAAAAAAGCACACGTTAGAAAAATCTCAAATATGCAAATTTTAAATTTGAGATCTCAGGATGAAGCAAAATAACGACGCAACAACACTCATTATACTGTAACTGAGGGCATTGGAAGCATTACATGGTTCATTGTTTTCGTTTTGACATTGATACAAGTAAAGGATGATTCCCCTGAAATGCTTTTTTAAATGGATTGTTCAAATGAAGTCTACTTATTTCCGGTTCTCTTTTTTCCATCCAACTTTTCATCAGTATAAGCACATTCGCGAATGATCCGTGTTTCTTCCACGGTTTTCTTTTCACGTATAAATTCTACATTCTAAATTTGAATTTAAAATTTTTTAAACTATAGCTGACAAGGAATAGTCGCGAAGTGTCAGTCAGGGATTTTCATATTCCTAGAGCCTTTTTATTGCGCCACCCTGTACTTTAATTCAAAGATTTTTCACCAGAATTGTCCTAAAATTCCTATAATTTCAATAAAAAAGTCCCCACAATTGACTTGTTTTTTCACCAAAAATCGTAATTTTCTGACCATTTTCAGATTATAAACAAGCATTTACAAAAAATTCAAAGAAGTTTGTGTATTACAACGAAAACATGAACAAATTCAAACGTAATTATCTCAAAAACTACAAAAATTTTCGGAACTTATGCACTTCGGCCCCCCCAAATTTTTAAGAGGACCGAAGTGCATAAGTTCCAAATTTTCGCCTGCGGTGCTGGTTTTTTTCCTTAACTCAAAAATTTTCGTCAAAAATCGTAATTTTCCGATCATTTTCAGCTTAAAAAAATGATTTTCAAAAACATTTTCGCGCTTGTAGGCGCGAAAAACAAGGGGGGGGGGGACCAAAATGACTTTTGAAAATTTTTTTTGTAAAATTCGAAAAAAATTGCCTTGGTCCCCCCATGTTTTTGCCTTCGGAGCTCGTACGACACTGATCACTTGCATAAGGCTGCGTTCAAGCATATCAAAAAATGTAACTTTGCCTGATTTTCAATAAAATCGTGTTTATTGAAACGATTGGTCATGAAGCATAAAATTTTATTGGTCGAGAAGCAAAAAAAAACCAATAAAATTTGATGCTTCATGAACAATCGTTTCAATAAACACGATTTTATTGAAAATCAGGCAAAGTTACTTTTTTGACATGCTTGAACGCAGCCTAAACAAACATTTACCTGCACTATTTTCCGACACATTTTTGCCTGCAATGTTTCAGTTCCATTTACGAATGGTTTACAAGGCTAAAAAATTTTAATGTATGGTTGAAAATAGTGTTCGATCAAAGGTCGGGATTTTGGCTCTAGGAAATTCCTCAACGAAAGCGGAATTTTCTCAACAAATTTATAAATCGCAAGTTGCCTGAATTTCAATAAAATCGTGTTTATTGAAACGATTGGCAGAACAACAGCATGTTAAATAGTTTTAATAAACACGATTTTATGTTTATTAGGGCAACTTTTATTGCGATTTATATTCGCTGAGACCGCAATTTTTTATTTCATTGAGAAAAGTCCGTTGTGAAACGTCCTAGATCCGGGATTTTTCGGTTCGACGAATTTTTCGATTTTTAACGAATTTTTCAATTTTGAAGAATGTTTCAATTTTTGACGAATTTTTCGATTTTTGACGAAATATGACATTTTTTTAAACCAAAAATGGTTATTCGGAATTTGAGGTTATGGATCGTCTGGACGGGACTAAAGTTTGACACTAAATTTCGGGGGTCTTAGCCAAAGATCGTCGAGATTTCTGTGTGGGACGGGATCGAACACTAGTTGAAAATAGTTACTAGTAAAAAATACCGTCGAGTCTCGTTATAACGGCACCCCCGGAAATTCGTTATAACGGCACCCCCAAAAGTTTCCGCCAAACGACCACACAGGGATGCCTAACGAAAACTCAAAAAATATAAAAGGTCAACCAATATCTTCTTTTCAAAAGTATCCGTTATAATGGCACCCCCCTCCCCGAAAATTCATTATAACGGCACCCCCAGGGGGTGCCGTTATAACGAGACTCGACTGTAGTATGTTTAAAAAACCTTTATAAACTCCTTTAGATTTTCTCTCTCTTCTTCGTTATCACTTTTTGCACAAGTTCCATTCTTAGGAGAGTTGCATTGGTAACAACTAATCGCCGAACCAGAAACATCCGTTTTTCTATAAATAATAAAATTTAAAATAAATTTAGGGGGTTCCCGTTCAAATTCGGTCAGAAAAACAAGTCGGAATAGCAATTTTTTTGAACAATTTTTCCAAACATGAGTAAATTTCAATCTACTTCAGGGAGGTTCAATGATCATACGAAAGACCTTGTACATGAAAACGCGTCCACCCATCATTGTCAAGTTTTAGATGATAATAAAAAGTTAGATGATAATCTGGTCGTTTGATGTTTCGAAAGTTGACATTTTGAAACTTTTTTTTAATGTTTTTGAGCTGATTTCTCCGGAAATACAAAGTCACAATCCTGATAGTTTTGGTGTCGTTAGAAAGCTGGATTTTGTAGCAATCAAATGATAACAGCCGTGGGCCGGCCCTTAAAAACTCTATCATGCAGTAAAAAATTCGACTGCTACGAAATCCAGATTTCTAACGACACCAAACCTATCAGGATTGGAAGCTTTGTATTTCCGGATAAGTCAGCTCAAAAACATAAACAAGTTCCGAAATGTCAACTTTCGAAACATCAAACGACCATTTTTAACCCTGTTACGATTGAGAGTTATATGACCGTGGATCTGTTAGGCACCATTTATACTTGCCGCAAGACGCGCGCGTCTTGCGGCAAGTATAAATGGTGCCTTACGATTCTCCCATGCCCCCTGGTACAAGCGAATATGAAATTTACTTTTTCTCTAAACCTTCTTTTAATTCATCCTTCTTCTGCGCATTTGTAGCAATAAACAATAGAAAGGCAGTAAATACAATGCGTAAGCAAAGCATTTTATTAGATCGAAAGCCCTAAATATGAAATTCAAAACTTCTCAAAATAAAAATTTGGAACATGCACTTCGCCCCCCCCCAAATTTTTGGGGGGTCCGAAGTGCATAAATTTCCAAAGGAACTTATGCACTTCGGACCTACCAAAAATTTGGGGGGTCCGACTGCACTGATCAGTGCAGTTCGGCCCCCCAAATTTGGGGGGGGGGCCGAAGTGCATAAGTTCCAAAAATTTTTGGTACTACTAAGGATTAGCGAGCCCACTTTTATATCCGAATCTCTGAAAAAAAAATTTTTAATGACTGCTATCGGGGTAATTTTATGCGGGGAATCGATTGTGCGCATTCCCGAACCCTGAAAATGCTTCCTGACCTTGATTCAGGGGGAAAAATCTTGATTTTTAACACAAAATGACCTTAATCCATGAATATATGGATAATTTTATGTGAGGAATCGATTGCGCGAACTTACAAAGCGAAAAAATTATGTTTTGAATCCGATTACCCATATATTAATAGATTAAGATCATTTTGTGTTAAAAATCAAGATTTTCCCCCCTAAATCAGGGTCAGGAAAGCATTTTCAGGGTTCGGAAATGCGCGCAACCGCTAGGTTTGAGCGAAAGTCGCACAGCAATAAGATGGGACGACTCTGTATAAAATTACCCCTATAGGAGTCGTTTACAAAATTTTTTTAGAGATTCGGATATAAAAGTGGGCCCCCTTTAATGTGATTTTAAAAAAATTTTTTAGCTTTTTTCTTTGGAAATGATCTCTCTAGGGGGTAACTTTATACGGGAAATCGATTGCGCGCATTTCCGAACCCTGAAAATGCTCCCTGACAAAACATGAAAACGAGTTTTTGTTCGGAAAATGAGCCGTATATACGGCTCTAGGACTTTTCAACGAAAAAGCGGACTTTTCACAACGAATTCTATAAAATCGTTGAGAAATGTCCGTTGTGAAAAGTCTTAGAGCCGTATATACTTCATAAGCATGTGATTCTTGTTAAAAATGTGGCACATGCTTATGAAGTAGATATGGCTCATTTCCAAAAAAAACTCTTTTTCATGTTTTGTCAATACGCGCAATCGATTTTCCGCATAAATTTATCCCTAGAGAGATCATTTCCAAAGAAAAGCTAAAATAGTTTTTGAAAAAAATCACGTTAAGTGGTCGCTAATTCTTAGTAGTACCAAAAATTTTTAAGCTATTTGAAACACTTAAGAAGTATGTATAGAAAACGATTAAATATTTTTCCTTGAATACGAACGAAGCTAGATTTAAGTTAAGCTTTTTCCCAAATTTCAACTTGCTAACACACTTTCTAGTGGAAAAGAAAGAAATTTATGAAGAAATAGCGTCAGCAAACGGCGACGGCTGGTAAAACATTAGAGAAGAAAGAAAGTCGCACAACTCGGCAATAAAGATGGGACGACTCTGTTCTGTGTTAGACATTTTCAATCGACATTTTCGGCGCGACGAAGAAATAAAAAATGCACTCACCATCACGTTAGCACTTTATTGTAATAAAAATATCAATGATCATGAAACTTTAAATGATATGGAATAAGAATTTTAGGAACTAGTATCGATTAGCGCTATCTATACTATACACTGAACGTGAAAATTTTTTTTTATCATCTGGAATTGACCCCACTAGGGGTAATTTTATGTGAGGAATCCGAATTTCACATTTCCGAGACCTGAAAATTTTTGCCCGAATCAAGACAAGGCTATTTATATGACGTATGGCATGTGAATCACATTTGATGCAATACGTCATATAAATAGCCTTTTCTTGGTTCGGGGAAATATTTTCAGATCTTGGAAATGTAAAATTCGAATTCGCAGCATAATATTACCCCTAGGGGGTCAATTTCAGATGAAAATTTTCACGTTCAGTGGGATATCTAATCGATACTAGTTCCGAAAATGTTACGTTCAAGATTTATTAAAATTATCAGAAATTATACAACAAAAAAGCTATATATAAACATCTGAAGAGAGTATATATTGGAGTCTTTCGGCGGGTGGTACAAAGTCTAGCCTGAAAATCAATTGTTTGAAAAGGTTTAAAAATAGCCATTTCCTATTTGATCATTTTTTCCTCTCTCACTTAACACAAAAACAAGCAAAAAAAATTTTCAACTCACCAATCAGAAGCATGAGTCGGCAATAAACCCATAGTATGGATTTTGTATACTGCAAGAGCAATGGCACCCATATTACCAAGGAGGAAAATAAGTTTGTGCACTATTAAACTGGTTCCATTTTCGGTCTATAAATATTGTTTTGAAAGAATGCTTGAAACTAGTATCGCGATTCAGCGTGAATTTTTTCGAAAAAATTTTTCCGTTTTTTCTCTGGACATGACTCCTTTTATCGGTAATTTTATGCGGGTGATCCGAATTTTCACATTTCCGAAGCATGAAAACGCTTCCATCAATCAGGAAAAGGCTGTGTATCGATACGAAAAATTGCAAATATTCGACTTTTTGTTACTAATGAGCCAAAAAGGCAGTGATAAACTATAAAAATAATGCAAGTGATTCTTGTTAAATGTATTGTAAAGAGGGCCGCTGGGATAAGAGTTCTTAAACTGCAGCTTTATCGATGGCATGGATATAGAGCAGCGAAGTGTGACCAAAAGTTGAAGAAGACTTCATTGGATGCTTTTATGTGTTTTGAGTTTTCGTTAGGCATCCCTGCGTGGCCGTTTGGCGGAAAAATTAGAGCTCTTCAAGATTCATATCACAAAGTTCATCTATTGCATTCATTATTGCTTTGTTTCGATTACTCGAGGTTGACGATCCTTTTATGTTTTGAGTTTTAGGCATCCCTGCGTGGTCGTTTGACAGAAAAATTTTTATTGATATAAAAAATGAAGTCCACGAACTTTTGGATTCACCCCAATATTTTTTAACTCACAGCTACCTCTAATGGTTTGAAAGCTGCGTTCACGGACATCAAAGCCTTGATTGGCCGCCAAACCATCATCGCAACCATCATTATAGGAAATATACTAATCGTATTCCCAGCCATGTACATCATAAGCATATTCATCGGAAGTGCTTTGACTGGCCCCAAGGCCATGTCCCAGGCACGTTTATTTAACAAATGCTGCTGCTGTTGATCATTTCGGCCACCTTGTTCTACCTAAAAACTTTGTGTTAGTCGAAAAATTTCCAATTAAATATAATGGCACTAGGACAATTGGCAACCGACAAACAGGGTGAGCAAAAAAACCGTACTTTTTGATCAAAATTTTTTTCAAAAATCGATTTCTCGCTCTTTGGTAAAGTTGAAAAGATTTTTTTTCAACAAAATTTCCCATTTTTTCTACAAAATCTGCTGTTTTTCACCAAAAAATTTTTCATTTTTTGAGCATTTTCATATTTATGGGGTCGCAAAAATTCCCCTTCTACGGGAGAAAATCCTTGTTACGGCACTGCCTGCCCCCTTCTACACCCGACGACTATTACGAAATTTGAGTTGCGCCATGTCACTGAACATCAATGATACCTGTTGTGCAGCAACAAAATTTGGAGTGTACCCGGGTGGATTCATAGATTGGTCAAAGCCACGAGTGGCAATTTTTGCGCCACCACTAGTCAGATCAAGTTTCCATTTGTTCATTACATTCATCTTTCAAGAACTATCTGAAAAAGAGAACAGTAAGGATAATTTCACTATAGTCAGGAACAGTGTGACATGCAGTACCGAAAACGCGAAAATTATCATTTTTTCAGGTTAGGGGATTTGGATCGACGGATTCATTACAGGGTGTTCCAAAAAAACCACCATTTGGTCATTTTTGGCGAAAATTTTTCAAATAATTTTTTCTCCAATATGATTCAGGGGTAATTTTATGAGAGAAATCGATTATGCGCATCGAAAAATCTTGAAAATGCCAGGAATTCCTACCGAAAATAGCTGAAAAAAATACGAAAATCGTATATTTCATGCCCTGGGAGGCGTTCTGATGTTTCGATGCGCGAAATAGATTTCTCGCTTAAAAATACCTGAGTAATTTTGAAGAAAGAAATTTTTTGGAAAATTTTCGCCAAAAAATGACATAATGGTGGTTTTTTGGAACACCCTGAGAATCTATGGCCTAACCTAGAGCCTTTTATTCCAAGTCAATCGTTCCTTCTACAATTACAGGGGGAGGCAAAAGTCCTGACTTAGGCGGACAAAATTCCTGACATTGTCAAAAACGCTGAAAAGGTGTTTTCTCGTCCAGAATTGTCGAGAAAACACGTTTTTGAAATGTCAAGACTTTTGCCTCTTGGCTCAGGACTTTTTGCCGCCTGGGTCAGGACTTTTGTCTCCCCCGTAAATTTTTTCTATTAAAAAATGTTAAAGTAATGTTTTTAATTTAGAAAAAGTGATTTTCCTATAATGGAAGTTTTTTAGTCTATATTCGACAAGATATTGTTGAATACTTATTTTTGCACAAAACACAAACTTTCAGTTTAATATTCAAAATATTTTGAACGGTATCAACCGAAATAATGTTAATAATAGAAATAACCAATTTGGAGCTACTACACAATAGAGAGGGGAGGGCCAGCCATGTGAAAAAATTTTCAAATTTTTTCTGGAAATGACCTCTCTATGGGTAAAAACATGCGAGGAATCTGAATTTGACATTTTCGAAGCGAAAAACGGCACTATTACTTTTTTCACACTTACTTTTTCACGCTTTTTATTTGAATTTTTTTCTCAAAAATTGTATTTTGATTTTTTTTCACTCTTATGCAAGATTTATACTTGCTGCGCCACGCGGCATTAAAATGCAGTTTTTGAGAAAAAATTCAAATAAAAAACTTGAAAAAAGTAAGCTTGAAAACCAAAAACGTGAAAAAAGTAGTAGTGCCGAAAAAAAGATCCCCTTGTTCAGGGAAGGCTTGTGTATTGAAGCGAAAAGTCGCATTTTTTGCGACTTTTAGCTTCAATATACAGGCCTTCCCCCGAATCAAGGAAGCGTTTTTTCGCTTAAAAATGTCAAATTCGGATTCCCCGCATGTTTTTAGGGTCATTTCCAGAAAAATTTTTTCACGTGGATGGCCCCACGTTTTTCATAACAATTCATTGATTTGATAAAAAGCATCTTGCATCCAATGTGAACTTGTTTCTTTATTATGGTAGCTCCAACAATTTTTATTAATAATTAGCAAACACATTAAATATATAATAAAAACGGAACAACAAAAAATATGTCAATTTCTACAGCCAACCACACTCCTTGCAGAAAGCATTGTATTTGGTCGGCCGATGTGCAAGCACCTGAAATTTAGAAAGTTTTTTGTTAAAAAGAAACTACCATTCGTTCACGAGCTGATGGGAAGAAACTAGTTTGAACTCTAAAAATGTCGGAATTATAGCTAAATTACACGTGGGAAAAATACCCTTTAACAATAAAGTCGAATAATAATATCCATATCGGAATCGTGATCAAGCCAAGCCAAAATGGTATACTTGTCAGCATCATTGTCGAACCAGCCATATCAACACCAAAACCCCAGCCCCATTCATAGCACTACAAACGAGAAGTACACCATGTAGTGACCAAAAGTATTGCTCCAAAGGTCTAATTTGCGGGAAAACTAATTTTTTTACTATTATCAAGAGACCGGACAAAAAATGGTTTTTATTTTTTTATATTCTATCGGAAAAGAAAAAAACCGGAGCGGATGGCCAGAACTCGAACTCTGTGTCGGTGGAACCAGGTTTTCATAAGATTGGATGAACATGGCACATGCGAAGAACCTTGTTTAGGATCGTTATCTTGCATGAAAACACCTCGGATCTCGAAAAAAGGGGTATATGACAATAAGGTTGAAAAAAAAATTTTCGAAATCTGACGTGGTTTTTTCTCGATAAAATAAACAATTAAAAGAAATAAAACCCAGTTTTTGTCCGGTCTCTTTTGATAATAGTATAAAAAATAGTTTTCCCGCAAATTAGACCTTTGGGGCAATACTTTTGGTCGCTACTAGTAAAAAATAATTACAACTCTTACCATTGAATAAATTATAAGGAAAATGAACCATGCAACAATGGAACCGAGTGAGCAAAAGACTTGCACAACATTCCATGTGTCGCATTCCAACAAAGATTTCAGGCATACCGTTGCAACTAAATTATAGTAATGAATACAGGGTGTATCGAACAAAACCCGGAATTTGGGCAATTTTTTCATGATTTTGCGACCCAAAATGTTTTGTTTCAAAAATGACCCTATGCAAGGAATCGGCTAATTTTATGCGAGGAATCGATTACGCGCATTGCTGAACCTTGAAAATGCTTCCCTTGTTCAGGGAAGAGGCATGTGTATTGAAGCGAAAATAGGCTAATTCAGGGTTAGGAAAGCGTTTTCAAGATTCGGCAATGCGCGCAATCGATTCCTCGTATGAAATTAGCCCTAATAGGGTCAAAAATTTCGGATCGAAAAAATATGAAAACATCGCTCAAATTCCGGTCGACACTCTTTAATATATTACCTGTATATGTATAAGTAGCATTACCGAGAATAATCCACCCTCCAATTCTACCATTCTTCCACAAAATTTCCTTACCAACAAACAAGTAAGAGAAATTGAACAGCAGTAAAGAATGCCAAATAGCTAATAAGATCCAATAAGCAAAGTTCTAAAAAATCTTACATCTCATTTAAAAAAAGTCTTACCGATGCAGAAAATGCAGTTCTTTGAAATTCTTGATATAAGAACGGATGTTTCACAAGAACTAAAAAAATTGAGAAATACTATAAGAAAATAAATTTACTTTTATCTGAGAGCGGTTGATCAAATAAGCCAAGGATAATTGGTGGCCATGCAGTAAATATTAAATTGAACGAAGCGATGGTCCATCTAAAAAAATAGAAATTCAGATAGTTTAAAGGGGAAGAGACGATTGAGGATGGTTATCGCAAAGAAATTTTGTTCAAAATTTTTTCAACAAACGTAAAAAATGTTCGAAACAATGAATAAAACATACAGTTTTCGAGGTAAAATCGAAAAAAAAATTTTGGGTGTTTTTTGGCCTCTTTTAGGTGTTTTTTTTTTGCCATTTTTAGGTTTCAACTTTTCGCAAACATTGGATAGTCGTGCCAAGTATTTACCTTTCAAATAAAACCTGTCCAGAAAATGCTGAAAAGAAGGCAAACCATAGCTCAATCAGATAAAGAGTGATATTCTTGTAGAAAGAGTACAGCATAACCTTTGAGCTTCTATCGAGATTCCACGTGCCGTGTACTAAAAATTTGTGCACAAAAAAATCTTTAAGCACAAAAAATTACCTAATAATAAACGCCTTAGAAAATGAAATTGAGCAATTGAATAGTCACTAGATGCGGCAGCACGCAATCCTTCTTCTCCAGTTATTCCCACACCAACATTTGCAGCCTAAAATTATAATCCCAGGGTATTAAATACGTAAAAAACTTTACCTGAATCATTGCAACATCATTGGCACCATCACCAATTCTTAAAATACAGTTTAGTCAAACAAAGAAAAGCTTACGCGAGAACAATATGATCACCAAGACTTTTGATCATTTCAACAATTTCAGCTTTTTGAATTGGCGTCATACGACAACAGATTACGGCTCTACAACTCATGCAAAGTTCAGAGAAAAGCTGTTTAGCTAGAATAGTTTGTGAATCTTCTTTAAAAAAACTTAAAACAATTTACCTTCGCCTACAAAAGCATCATGGAGAGTTTCACCTCCAACGACCAACGCAAATTCCACTCCATGTTCCAAGTAAAATCGAGACTAAAAGTTTTTGTAAATACTAACAAAATTTTGGGTACTATTCCATTTTGGTTACCCAAGAAAATTTTATTATTTCGAGAAATGACCCTCTAGGGGTATTTTTATGAAAAGGATCTAAATTTCGCATTCACGAACCGTGAAAACATTTCCCTGATTCATTATATGCATGCGATTCTTGTTACAATTGTAGCCCAAAAGAGGGCCGTTGGGTTAAGCAAATACTAAACATTCAACGAAGACATGGATATAGCATAGATGATTATGTGTATTTATAAGTTTTCGATAGACTACGCGCATCCCTGCGTGGTCATGCTTTGGAAGGAAATTTTTTAACAATAAAAATTTTCCGCCAAAACACGACCACACAGGGATGCCTAAAGTAGTTATCTCAATTTCCTGTAACAAATTTCTTGTATGCATATACTAATCAGGGAAACGTTTTCACGCTTCAGGAGTACGAAATTTGGATCCCTCACATAAAAATACCCCTAGAGGGTCATTTCTCGAAAAAAATATTACAATTTTTGGGAATATTACCCAAATTTTTCGACTAATAATATAAAGTAATTTACAAAAAATATAGATTCAGATGCGAGTAAAAATAAAAGAAATTGGTTTAAAACATACTGTTTCTACAAAAGACTTCAATTTTACTAGAGTCTCGTCGTAAGTTCGACTGTCGAGCATAAGCAATTTCGTTGATGTGGAAGTCAAAGAACTAGAATGAGCAATATTTATGGCTGTCTCACGCTTATCACCAGTTAACATCCACATTCTTATACCAGCCTTCATGAGCGAGCGGATCGTTTCAGGCACGTACTTAAATAACATGTATGTAAGAGGGGTTATTCCATGTTTCCAAATCTTGTGACATTGACGTTTTTTGGTCGAAAAAGATAATGCTTTTCGGTTTTTTCCAACATACCCCTATCCCACGTGTGCAATGACGAGGGTGGGGAGTTTTTGAAACATCACCATTTCGATGGTTGAGAGAAACCACGACCTGAAAATGATCTACACGTGAATTTCAGTTCCAAGAGTTATTGGTGCGAGATCTAAATTGGTTGTTTGCATAATTTTGTTCCGAGATTGTAGAGTTTGAATTATTTTATGTCGAGGTTTTTCAATGCATTGATCGCGGGATTTAGGCCAGGAATTGAAGATATCCCATTTCGTTTGATTAGCGCGGTATCTATAGATTTTGCAATTAGCCTAGCTTCTTTGAAGCTACAGTAAACATGGCTGCTCATCAGTAGACTTATAAGTTCCCTAATTTTTTCAACAAGCCATGGTACGCCCCATGATGGTCTTTTCATCTTCACCTGCATGCGCGGCTTTTACAATGGGAACTAATCTGTTCTGCAAATTGATCCACGAACTCTGAGGAATTGAAAAATGGTCTTAAGAAAATTTAAAAAATTAAGTTTTGAGCCCCCTTAATCAAACTTTAAAAAAAATTTGATAACTGTAGAGAATTATTCTCACTCATCATTCCTAGTCTAACACCTTAGAACCAGTTTAGCCTCACCTCTTGAAGTTTATCCTCGATAGCTGACACACCAATTATACGAAGTTCTGTTTCAATTTCCTCTGCGACAGCCGCTAACTTTTGTTCTCTTTGTTCAATAGCCAAAGATGCCTCGATAAATTTCTTATTCCATTTTTGATAAAACTCAGGTTCAATATCCTTCATAGCGAAACACAAAGTCCTTAGTCCCTTATTCGAATAGGTCTAAAATATCCAAGTAAATCAAAATATCTTCAAAGAAAAGATTGTTTTTAACAAAAAAATAGTTTAAAAAAACTTATTTTAAAATAGGTAAATTATCAGGTCTGCAACTTAATCGTTTTCGATAGCCTTAACTTTATTTGTTCTCGCAATCAAATAACACCATTTTTTAACTGTATAAAATTTGAACAACTTTGTAAAACCGAAAAATTTATTTTGAGGATCAAAAATTCGATTTTTAGAGCCTAAGAACATCTAATCCGTGACAAAATCGCCACGTCTCCCCCCAATTCAGCTCAGAAACATCTGGAAACTTGAGGTTTTTACACACGAGAAAAGTAACTGGTGAAGCCAGATCTTAATTTAGTCAATTTTTGACCTTTTTTGAACAAAACATAAGACTTTAGTTATTCAGCATTGATTCCCTAACACCACAACAGTAAACTAACCTTCAATTGTTCTTGGCAACTATTAATAACTTGCTGATCCGTATTACGTGAAAGACGCTCAAAAATTACATTATCCTATAACAGCATTCCAATATCGTAAAAAAAATATATAAACACACCGCTCCTTTCACATAAAGCTTTAATTTTCCTTCCCGAGTTCTGACTAGCAAGGACATTCGTTTTCGAACACTGTCAAATTCCATTAAGTTTAAAATCTTGTACTCAATTTCTTCATCAAACTAAACAAATCCTATTTTCGAGCAAACAATTAAACAAACTTACTGCTTTGATGGTCATGCGATCAGGACGTCTTGAGCAAAATTGATACCCAATTAATGCAGCTCCTCGCACCAAAGCACCTTCATCTGGCGATGATGCTTGGTAGGAAATGGTATCGCCACTTATTTCGGATACAACTGTGTGGCAAACAGACATAATCGTAAGGAATTCACAAAGGCTATCAGAAGTTGCCTAGAAAGTTTATTTCTTGAGAAAACTTTTTAAAAATATAACGCGACATAGCGTGGCAAATCTTGCGGATTTTTGCTCCTAAAATCTGATTTTTGAAGCCAGATTTTCTGATTTTGAAAAAATGTTGAAAAATTTGGTACAAAAATGAGAAATTTTGGACAAGTGTGAACTTAAGGAAGCGTGAACTTAACGTGTCGCAATTTGTTTTTGAAGATCAGGAAGCATTTTCAAACTTCGGAAGTGCGATTTTTGAATTCAGCACATAAAATTACCCCCCTAGAAATGTCATTTGCAAAAAAAATTTTTCTCGAAAAGTGAGTCCTCTGGTCTAAACTAGTACCAGATTTTCTAAAATATTTGAGTAAAAACATAAGGAAGTACCCTTGTTTTTTGATCTCCTGAAGAATTGTTGTTACAGTTTTGACCGTAATTTGGATGTCGTAATCGTAATCTGGCACCGTGATCCGTAATTTATATTACAACGCATCACTATATATTGCTAAACTTTGCTTCGCTATACAGTAAAAATTTCTTTTCAACAATATAAAAACTAACATGACCAGATAAAATATTCGCTTTTAAAGCCGGGTCCATAAAATAATCTTCTTCGTCAGATCCATATGAAATTCCTTCAATCCAACAAGCTTTAAA
>OZJO01008956.1:0-27403 GCA_900406225.1 Acrobeloides nanus
AAAAGCTGGGCACGCATGGCCTAGTGGCTAGATCGCTGGCCATTCAAGTTATAAATTGGCGCGGGATCGATCCCAACGGGCTCGAAATTTTTATTTAGCGAATCATAAAAAGTTGAAAAAGCAAACCCACCTTAAAATTACATGAAAATTTTTTGCCTACAATTAGTTTTTTGGAAAAACTAATTTTCTGCGCTGTATGTCGCTGGCTCAATCTCCATCAATCATGCCCCCCATACCTTATCAATGGGGAGGAGGCTGTCCCCCTCCTCATGTAGCTAGCATCGAGCCAAAAATTAAGATTCATATAGCCTCGGAGTTCCAAGTCTCAAAGCTATATAGCCGAGCCAAAAAATTAGATGGCGACCTTTTTTTTGGTCGACAACATAGCCCCGAGGTAGCTTGTCCCCCCACCCTCCTTGTTCATGTATGCCCCCTCCCCATCCCCATCATACATAAGGGGAACAAATTTAACAATTAAAAATAGGTATGTAACACGTAAGCCTAAGTTTCAACCTAAGCATAAGCCTACACCTAAGCTTAAGCCTAGGCTTAAGTCTAAGCTTAAGCTTAAGCCTAAGCTTAAGCTTAAGCTTAAGCCTTAGCCTACACCTAAACCTAAGCCTACACCTAAGCATATTCCTAAGCCTAAACCTAAGCTTAAGCTTTAACCTAAGCCTAAGTCTTAGCCTAAGCTTAAGCCTAAGCCTTAGCTTAAGCCTTTAATTAACGTTGGGGTCTAAAAATCCGAAAAAATTGATAATATCTGGACAGCCCCTTGAAAGGCCAGCGCCCTATCCATTAGGCCATGCGCACCCACCTTTTTGGAGCCCCACCATGAAACAATTGATATTGTTTAGGAACCAAACCGTGTGTACGATTTTCTGGGACGTGCATTTTCACCCAGAGCCATTTCTTTTTCAACAACGACTCTGAAAAATCCAAATTTCTTCAATTCTCCAAAAAATTTATTTTTGAACCGATCCAACAAAAACAAAGACAAGCCAAAGAAAAAAGTTCGATTTCAAATAGCCGGAAAACTGTTATCACCAGTAATGAGCAGGTTAGTTCGATATACAAAATTTACCAACCCGATTTGTTTTTCCTTTGCTCATTTTATTTGCTTCGACTTCGACTATTTGAAATAGTGTAAAAGTTTTACGAGCTCTTCGATGTCAAGATTTCTTTCTTGCTCATAGATTCATTTACATTCAATTGTATTGCAAAAACGAATTTGGCGCGGAATTCGTTTAATCTCGTTTCCTCGACTTGTTGCCGTTCAATTTTTATCGAGGGGAGAAATTTGTATAAAAAATTTCTTTCTCCAAAAGGTATACAGCCCACGGCATACAAAAAATCCGAAAAAGTGAAGGCAAGGGTAAAATTTAATTTTTAAAAATGTCGCCAATTGACTCAACTCGCCGAGCGCTTCAAAACGAGTACCATACCATGGGAAGGGGTTGTGGGTTTTGCCCATGGCCGAGTGGTTAAAGCGTTCTGCATTAATTCATAGGGTGCGGGTTCAATCCCGCGTCCAAAAGGCGTTGTCAAAAGTCATAAAAATTTTTGCATATCCGCGCATAAAATGCGGGATCGAACCCGCGCCCTATAAGTTAATGCAGAGCGCTTTAGCCACTCGGCCATGCGCAAAACCCACAAACCCCCATGACATGGTACTCGTTTTGAAGCGCTCGGCGAGCTGAGTCAATTGGCGACATTTTTTTGAAAATTTTGACCGAAAAATTTGTTTACGAATAATTGGATTGCCATTTTATTCTAATTTCTTTAAATTCCTTATTACAAGTGCGCAAATTGGCCTCCTCTCTGTACTTAAACTCGAGTGTTAGCCTAAGCCAAATGCCGTCAATTTAGGCCTAATTACATGCCAACAACAATAACAACAAATGGTTATGCGTACACCATAAAATTTGGGAACCACAAGTGCCGTAATTATGGGTGGGGGTATACATATAAAATCCCCCAAACATGAAATTTTTTAACAATTGTCTAAGAAAGGTGAAAATTTTTAGGAAAGTTCATGAAAAATTGAGCATTTTTTGTTTTTACAGCATGTTCTAAATCGTTGTAGTTTTTGAGATAATTACGTTTGAAATTGGCAAAAAATAGCCTTAGGCTTAGACTTAAGCTTAGGCTTAAGCTTAGGCTTAAGCTTAGGCTTAAGCTTAGGCTTAAGCTTAGGCTTAGACTTAAGCTTAGGCTTAAGCTTAGGCTTAGACTTAAGCTTAGGCTTAAGCTTAGGCTTAGACTTAAGCTTAAAAGGGGGGGGGGAGTAATTTTTCAAATGCACTAATCAAATGATGCACAAAACACGCGATTTTTGAAATTTGTTTATTATAACGGAAACATGTATGTGCATTTTTTACAGAAAATTTTAACTTGCATCAACTAAAAGTTGTTTATTGAAGCGATTAATCAGATAAGTTTGAATAATCACTTCAATAAACAACCTTTAATTGATACAAGTTAAAATTTTCTGTAGAAAATGCATGTACATGTTTTCGTTGTGATACACAGATTTCAAATTTCGCGGCACTATAACTTTTGTCACGTTTTTGTAAAATTGAAAACGACATAACTTTTTATAGGAAAACGAGTTTGACTCGGAATTTTTTTACGAGCTTTTTCATGATCTAATCTAACTTTTTGAATTGAAAATAAAATTCAAAACTTCAAGGGTTCGCGTGACAAAAGTTAGCGTGACAAACCTAATCCGTGACAAAAGTTATAGTGCCAATTTCGCCAACTTCAAAAATCCTAATGGTTTCACATCATTTTTTACACCAAAAATCAACAAAAATACCATTTTTAGCTTAAGCTTAAGTTCAGACTTAGGCTAAGGCTTAGACCTAGGCTTAAGCTTAGGCTTAAGTTCAGGCTTAGGCTAAAGCTTAGGCTTAAGTTTATGCTAAGGCTTAGTCTAAAACTTAGGCTAAATTTTAGGTTTAGGCTTAATCTTAGGCTAAGGCTTAGGCTTACGTGTTACACAGTAACGTATCCAGGGGAGGGGGGGGGGTGCGAGGGGACGGTCTCACCCCCGAAATTCGAAAAATGAAAAAAATTTTCTTAATGGTCCCCCTTATGTTTTTGCAAAATTTCTGGGCTTAAAATTAGATTCCACTCTCGCATCCCCGAAATTTGATCCTAGATACACTACTAGTGTTACATACCTATTTTCAATTGTTAAATTTGTCAAAAAAATATATGAGAAGACAAAAAATTTTTAAAAGTCGCTGTATTACAACGAAAACATGAACCCGAATTCAAATTTCAAAAGCAATTAGCAAAAATTCAAGGAATTCATATGTAAACAACGGTGAATAAAAGTGTGACAACTAGAAGGGGGCATAAGTGGAAGACCGGAGAGACGAATATAAATGTCTTCGGCCCGGGGAACGGATACCACCACTCTTGTTTAGGCTTATTAATGCTATCCACGGACTTATTTGGAAAGGAAGGAAGGAAGGTTCTTGTTGGTATATATTTGCATGAAGGAATTTCGTATGCTTCGCACGAATCATCCTGGCGTTTTTCTTACGGCCAATTTATTTATTATTCATAGTAGGAATGGGAGTCGTTTTCGACCATTGAATCTATCGGCTTTTTTAGTTAGTATGAAATTTTGGAAGTTTCGTTTTCATATATAAAATTGTTTAAAAATGTTTGAAGAAGATTTGAGGTTTGGATAAAAATTTTTGGCTTATTGTTAATTCGATTTATTTCCTCACGTTCCAGATAGCTAATATGGAACACTCACTATGTGTTACAGTCTTTGGTCAAAAAGCCCCAGGCTTAGGGGGGGGGTCTTAGGCTTAAGCTTAGGTTTAGACTTACAGGGAAACATCACTATGTGTTACGGCCTTTGCTCAAAAAGCCCAATTGGGCCTAAAAGTTCATCAAAAATGAATAGTAATAGTGCCAGTCCTAGATGCCCACGGGGAAGAAAATTTTTTTCTACAGGCTTCAGAAGGTTTATACACGCATTTTTTAGTTTTAAGGCCATATCTCGGTCACTTTAAGTCCAAATCTAAACATAAGCCTAAACCTAAGCCTACGCCTAGGTTTAAGTCTAAGCTAAACCCTAAGACTAAACTTAAGCCTAAACCTAACAAGGAACACTCACTATGTGTTATTTCTTTGCTCAAAAAGCCCAATTGGGCCTGAAAGTTCATCAAAAATGAATAATAATAGCGCCAGTCCTAGATGCCCATGGAGAAAGAAAAGTTTTTTCTACAGGCCTTAGAAGGTTTATACCCACATTTTTCGTTATCTAGATCACTTTAAGTCTGTTTGAGCTGAAATTTTTTTGGTTCAATTCCTGGAATCACGGCGAACAACTTTGTAGAACATCACTTTTTATGAAAAAATTTCTGCGTTGAAGAAAAACCTTATAAAATTTATTGTTTCATTAAATGAGTTTTTAAGTTCACTTTAGCCACTCGGCCCATGGTCGAGTGGCTAAAGCACTCTGCATTAACTCATAGGGCGTGGTATCGAACCCGTGCCCAAAAGCCGTTGTCAAAAGTAATAAAAATTTTTGCATATCCACATTTTTATGCGTGGAACACAATGGCCTTATTATTTTTCCATGGCAAATTTTCGAAAAAATTAGAAAATCGATAAAAAAAATCAATAATTTTTTTTGATTTTTTTGAGATTTTAAAAAAATTTTCAAAAGTTTTTACGGAAAATTTAATAGCGCCATCGTGTTCCGCAACTAAAAATGTGGATATGCAAAAATTTTTATGACTTTTGACAACACTTTTGGGCGTGGGATCGAACTCGCGTCCTATGAGTTAATGCAGAGCGCATTACCCACTCAGCCATCGGCAAGACCCACAAAATCTCCATGATATAGTACTCATTTTGAAGCGCTCGGCGAGCTGAGTCGATTAGTGACATTTTAAAAAAATTGCAAAATCTCTTTTTTTGGGTCACCCTGAAAAAAATTCCAATATGAAAAATTTCATTTCTCAATAAAAATCGACAAAATTTCGAAAATCCAAAGCGACAAAATTGACCAATTATCTACGAATAATAAAACTGGCCAACACACACACAATTTTTCGTCTTATTAAAAAAAATATCCTCACACGCCTCTGGGGTGTTGCATCGTATGTTTTTGATTTTTCCTGGGGCTAACTCCCACCACATGAGAGACTACGCCGGGTGGAACGCCAAGAATCGATCGCTAGCGGACACTAAGACTTACGGCCTTTTGATGGATGCGCATCCGAGGATAAAATCCCCATCGGGCGGCGCTCTTTTTTCCGGATAAGATTATTAGCGCGGATCGTTTGTCAGACAAGATTTCGGTGCGAAGAAGATGAGCAGATCAACGTATTGTAGTGGTTTAGACTTTTGGCATTTGTTCAATTTAAGATTTTTAATAAATTTATAGAAGTTATGATTTGTCCCCGATCTTCAGGGTTTTCGTGTCAATAACATGAAATTTTTATTTTGAGTCGTAAAAATTAAAAATTTTTTATCCACTTTTTTATATTTCAGCTCGTTTTCATGGTGAGGTTCTAAAAAAGCTGAGCGTGTATGGAGCTGGCTATTCGTGTTATTGGCGCGGGTTCGATCCCACCAGGGTTGAAAATTATATTTTAGTTAATCAAAAGAGTTATAGTCGGAAAGTTCATGAAAAATGGAGCATTTTTTGTTTTTACAGCATGTCCTGAATCGTTGTAGTTTTTGAGATAATTGCATGCGAAGTTGACGATTTTTGAAATGTGTGTATTACAACGAAAACATGAACGATTCAGGGACAAAATTTGTCTCTGAATCAATCAAAGTTGTGTATTGACGCGAAAACTCAAATTTTTTTGGCAGTTTTCGTAAGTCGAAACGAAAATTGTTTTAAATTTTCGCTTCAATACACAACTTTGATTGATTCAGGGACGAATTTCGATGCAAAAATTAGAAAAAAGTTTGTGTATTACAACGAAAACATGAACGCAAATTCAAATTTCAAACGCAATCATCTCAAAAACTACAACGATTCAGACACATGCCATAAAAACAAAAAATGCTCCATTTTTCATGAATATATAATTTTTTTATAGTGTTTTTTTCGACTGGACTAATCTTGTAATCATATTCCAAAAAATTTCTTGTATAACTTTTTCAAAGGCTCTTCTTTTTTCAAGATTCTTCATTGAGAAGAATTTAAAATTTTTATCAATTTTAATTTTTGACGAAATTTTTTTTCATTTTATACGATTTTTTCAATTTTTAACGACTTTTTCATCTTATGACGAGTTTTTCGTAGTAAAACAGAGATCAATATCCTTGACATTTTTATGCTTTCTTCGATTTCATCTATTGCTTTTTTCATTCAATCAAACCAACATCCGACGTTCAAAGTGCGATGTCCACCCTAGTTTTTTCTTGTTTTATCTAACTTTTTTTTTAATTTTCGATTCATTCATTTTATTAATGATAGGATGTGCTTTGTAGACGTGCGTCCATCTGTTCGACCAGCATAAATAAAATGGTTTGCATGAGATTGCATGTGAAGAAGAGAGAATGAGGGCCATTTGATGATAGAAGCAATTTTAATCAAATGCCGAGAAATGCAAAATGGGGTGTACATTGACGGGCTTTTTATGTCTTCTTTTTATAGGCTTTTCTTATAAAAAAACAATTGGGACATATTGATTTTTTGAGAAAATTTGATATTTTTTCGAACTAGAGTCAACAGTTCATGATTAATTTTTTGTGAAAATTGTTTGGACAATTTCGGTGGAAGAATGAGTATTTGTGGGCAATCTTGTGAAAAATCATAATGGGGGATGATTTACTACGGACGTCTAAACCTAGGACTAAGCCTAGGGCTAAGCCTAAACCTAAGCCTAGACCTAAGCCTAGGCCTAAGTCCAGACCTAAGCCTAGACCTAAACCTAAGCCTTTTGCCATTACGGGAGGTTTTTCTATGCGAGGAATCGATTGCGCGCATTAAAAAATCTTGAAAACACTTCCCCCTGACCCCAAATCAGCCCAAAAACCATAAAAATTGCAAAAATCCTGTTTTTTGAGCTGATTTGGAGTCAGAGGGAAGCGTTTCCAAGATTTTTCAATGCACACAATCGTTTCGTCGCACAGAAAACTCCATAGGGTTATTCCAGAAAAATTTTTTGGCGAAAATTTGATCAAAGAATCGCAAAAATCCACTTTTTTCAAGTCACCCTGTAGATTTTTCCATTTTCATTTTTGGCATTTTTTCTAAATTTTGCAAATATATATTATCTATTGAAACTGAAACATTTTATGGCCCTTTTATTTGTACATTTTCTGTTAATGACTATCAACGACTCAAATCGTCTATGACATTTTCAATTTCACACTTTCGTGAATCATCTGATCGGCCTCTTTTCAATTTTGTTTCAAAAAACTTCCGGCCGGTAAACAACCAGCATTCTATCAACATTGTGAAACATTTTTAGCTTTGATCTCTTATCTACTCTAGACAAGTTTTTACTAAAAAATAAAAAAAACTTTAAAGCTCTCCAACTGTGACATTTATGTTATTTATTACTTCAAATATCTAGTTTTACAGGGTGATTCAAAACATGAGAATTTTGCGATTTTTTCACAAATTTTCAATTTGTTTAATTTTCACCAAAATAATCATATAGAGGGTTTTTCTATGCGAGGAATCAATTGCGCGCATTATCGATCCTTGAAAACGCTCCCCTGACCCCGAATTAGCCTATTTTCGCTTCAATACACATGCTTCTTCGCTGAATCAGGGAAGCGTTTTCAAGGTTCGGCAATGCGCGCAATCGATTCCTCGCATAGAAAAATCTCTTATATGGTTATTTTGGTGGAAATTAAAAAACTTGAAAATTTTTGAAAAAATCGTGCTAAATCGCAAAATTCTCATTTGTTTTGAATCACCCTGTATATGTCGCGTATCCTAAGCAACCAGAAAGAGATACCTTTTCGACTTATTAGGACTTTGAAAAGATGTGTAAGAGAGAGAGAAGATCTATAGTTTACTAAGGTTCTCATTGTTTGCTAGCAAATTTTCGTGTTCGAATATAATCTTTTAAATTTGAAACTAAATATTTTATAGTTAATTGATATTTTATTGGCCTTATATATTTTTTTTATTTACGGGTATATTTGATGGTAAAAAATTATTGTAAAANTTCGTGTTCGAATATAATCTTTTAAATTTGAAACTAAATATTTTATAGTTAATTGATATTTTATTGGCCTTATATATATTTTTTATTTACGGGTATATTTGATGGTAAAAAATTATTGTAAAAAGTTGGTTGGATTCATAAGAAAATTTGTGGTAGATAGTAAAATTTATGTTCCTCGATCGGATTTTCAAGAAACGGTAAGATTTATTTACAAAGCCGAAATTTTCAAAAAAAGTTAGGGGTCATTCAAAATTACGTTTTCGGGAAGGGGTGGAGGGGGTCCGGGATTTTCTAACGACATCCAAAATGGGAAATCGGCTAAATCTAACGATTGAGGTTTTTGGCAAACGTAATTGGATGACCCCTTACATCTCGTTCAAGCTTTTATAGTCTATTTCAGCGAGATAGAAAATAAAAGCGCTGTCCACATATCTCAGTGGATAAGTAAGGCGACCGTCCTATCTGGCAAGTTAAGCAACAAAATCAAATCGACTCAGATGGGAATCGAACCCGAGACACTTAGACCCAAATCTTAGAGCTTACCACTGAGCCAAGTTCCCGATAAAAATCGGATTTTTAATTTTGTTTATAATTTAACATGAATTTTTTTTCGAAAAATTTTTTGAATGTTGCTCCAAATAGCTTCAAATAACAGAATATACCGGAAATTTGAAGGAGTATTCCCTTGTTAAGCCACCTTGTATATTTTTGACTTATAAGAAAATTCTGTGCTCAAAAATTGCACGCTTGACTTGTAAAAATTGTCAAAAATACTCAAACCCATTGTTAGTAATGCAAATCTCGGAGCGCGAACTCAACTCCAAAGACTCATGAATTTATGGAGCACAATCTGTCCTCGAAAATTTATGAGTCTCGGTGGCATTTTCTTGCCTACTTTTCTTCCTTTCTTGAGCTGGTACCAATGACATGAAGAGCGGCGTAAAAATCGTTTTCCATATTTTAAGCTCTTTTTCATTGAAATATGCACGCGCTTTGTTTTGAGGAAAAATGGAGAAAAATTTATATGTTTGTTTGACTTCATTATTTGTTCAAGCTATAATTTTTGGGTTGATTATGTTTTATTTTATTTGCTTAAAGAGATAATAGTTCTAGCGCAAAAAATAGGCCTAGCTGCGAGCTGGTTTTTTCATAAGCGCGTAGCAAGCATAGTTATTTGGCCAAAAATGAGGGTACTCTTGAAGGAGAGGGACCCTGAGATAATTTTTTTCAAAAAATTTTTTCTGAAACTGACCCTTATAAGTGTAATTTTATGCGGGGGATCGGATGCGCGCATTCCCGAATTCTGAAAATGCTTCCCTGACCCTGATTCAGGGAAGGGATTATGTGTAACGAAGCGAAAATGAACTAAAATTCGAATTTTCGCAGGGAAACCAACATTTCAGGGGTGAAACGAAAACCGACTCTCCTGTGGGAATTCAAATTTTTAACTGCCCGTACACTACATTTGGGACCTCCCTGGGGTACTCTTTTACCATTTTGGAAATTCGATTTTTTGCTATGGAAATCTGTGTTTTCAAGAGCCATTGCAAATTTTCTTGGAGCCAAGTTGTTCGAACTCACGCCTAGCAGACTTCTTTCTAAATATCATGGTGGTTCGGAGCATACATGGGCAAGCAGGGAGGTACTGGGCCCCAAAATACGAATTGGTCCCAAAGGTTACTGTCGACAGGCGAAAAAGTCGAAATCGAATTCGTTCTCGATTTATGAATTCGTATACGAATTTTCACAACGAATTCAGTCTGGGCGGCTTCCCAAATACGAATTGGTCCATTAATTTTTCCCCCGATACGACGAATTAGGGGAGGGGATACCGTACCCCCCCCCCCTTGCCCATGTATGGTTCGGAGTAATAAGAGTATTTTTATACAAAAAAAAATAAAAATTGAACTTTTGTTCAAAAATCGAAAATTTTGCTCATGACCATCCCCCCTCCGACTACGCAAAAAAACAACCGCTAAAACGTCGTATTTTTTAAATTTCATGATATCTTTTTTTTCGCTTCATTACATTTTCCCTGAATCAATAGATGAAGGGCATGATTTTCGAGCAGCACGCCACTGGACAAGAATAATTTTGACATTATTTTTGACATTTGAGCATCCTGTTTATGTCTTTTGTGCCTCTTAATCTCTTGACATCTGTTGACTTCAAGAAAAATCATTTTCTGTTGTGGTCGGGCACTATTTCAAGGTCGAGATTAATGACGAGTCATTCAATGACCATCATGATGTAGTGGTCCGGTGCGCTGCCAAGGCTACGGCATCACCGACACTAGCAAGGGTTCGGTTTCCCCTTGCGTTCAAGAGATTTTTCTGGGGAAAAAAGTGTTGGAAAAGTCTTAGACCTAGTTTGTTGAACCTCTTACATTTTTCCAAACTTAAACCAACCATTTTAGCCCATTCCGTGGTCTTCGCCGAGGCGTCTCAACCGGCAATACCTATCCCTATCCCAGAACCCATACCACTGTTATGGTTGTGCCAAGAGTTGGTGCGACGAGAAGCGATTGGACTTCAGGTTCCTCTTGTGATGACTCCCCAACTTCATCTACTAATGTCTTGGAAAATTTGATTAATAATAACGGCATTGGAAGTGATATGAATACGGGTTATCCCAGGCCTAGGCCTCCATTAAATCGAGCCATACCGCCAATTCCTGAATCAAAATCGAATGAGTCGATCATGTCACAAGCATCGCAAGTGAAATCGGTGTCGACGAATCCGGCTGGGGTTGAGGTCGTGAAAGGTGGTGATGAAACGATGGGCATTGTTGTGGAAAAAGGTAATTATTATTATCCATCACTTTGTCATGATCTTGTGCTTCAGGTCCTGCGGACCCCTCACAATTTTCTGAATTTTGTGAAAAATTGATTTTTTGGCAAAAATTCGATTTTCACTGAAAAAGGCTAATTTTGAGCATCTACTCATGCCAGCAAATACCACTAAAATCCTGTTAGAACAAATTTTTAAACCCTTTTATAAGCCTACTTTCCCCCACTCTAAAATCAAATCATTTTACAGAAGACACCAGTGTAGTAATCGAAAACAAAATGGCACAAAATCTTGGTGCAAAAACAGCCAGTGAACGACTAGCCGGCCCTCGGCCTACATCTACTATTATAAAACCAAAAGAAAACCGCCCAGAAACGAGAAAAATGTAAGTCCAAGTTTTATAGTCGAAATTTTTTTTTGACTACCACGGAACTTTTTATTGAATCAGGCAACGTGTACATTGAAACGAAAAGAAACATGAATCCTTATATAGCTTTTTTGATGCGTCCCTGCGTGGTCGTATGGTGGGAAAGTTAGGATTAGTGCTAACTAGTAGTCATATGGAGGGAAAATTTAGTACTAATCCTGATTTTCCCACCATACGACCACGCAGGGATGCATCAAAAAAGCTATATAAAGATCCACGTTTCTTTGAAACGAAAAGAAACGTGGATCCTTATATAGCTTTTTTGGTGCATCCCTGCGTGGTCGTATGACGGGAAAATCAGGATTAGTACTAACTAATCCTAGTACTAAATAATCCTAGTACAAACTAGTCCTGATTTTTCCGCCATACGACCACGCAGGGATGCATCAAAAAAGCTATATACGGCTCCACGTTTCTTTTCGTTTCAAAGGAACGTGGATTCTTATATATACTTTTTTGATGCATCCCTGCGTGGTCGTATGGCGGGAAAATCAGAATTAGTTAGTACTAAATTTCTCCACCATACGACTACTAGTTAGTACTAATCCTGATTTTCCCGCCATACGACCACGCAGGGATCAAAAAAGCTATCCATGTTTCTTTTCGTTTCAATGTACACGTTGCCTGATTCAAAAAAAGTTTAGCCGTGGTAGCCAACAAAAAAATTTCGACTATAATGATAAGCATAAGAAAAAAAGCTTTTAGACAATCACGCTCGGAACCACCAAAAAGCCCACTACTTTCGATGGCCCATTCAGTAAGGTCTAGGCTCTCGAAACTTGGAAACCGGTTCGGTCGGTCGGATTCGCGCTCGCCGATTAGAACGAGCACTAGTCTAATTACGTGAGTACATTATTTTCAAGTTTCTCTTATCAAGTTCTCTCTTATTTACCGATGTTTTTCTAGGATGAAACGTGAAAAATCGGATGAATTAGCCAGCAAGTCTACTACGGGTATGCTCAAATCGAGTAGTATGGATGAGCCGGGTACTAGTCGGATTCCACAGCCAACGAGTTCGAGAACTGGGATTCCAGTGCTGAGGCAAAGTGGGGCTTCTCTAATACCTTCTCCAATAGGACCTACTGCTATAGCCATGGGTTCGCCTAGTGTACAGCAAAAAGTTTTCAAACCACTACCGGCAAAGGCAGAAGTTACCGTGGAAACGAGTATTGTTAGAGAAACGGTGAGATTTTTATACATGGTTTACCCCAAAAAGCTAATTTTTTCAAAAATTGAAAAATTCGAAAAAATTGCAAAAATCTTCACAAATTGAAAATTTGTTCTTCTTCTGCTGTTAGCAAAAAAATTTCGTCCTTGGTGGGATCGAACCCGTACCAATAACATGAACAGTCTGCACCTTAACCATTCAGCCATATGCGCCTAGCTTTTTGCCATCTCACCATTTTACAGTGATTATGATTGAATCCATTTTAGATCACAGCAACTACCAAATCAACAATCGAAACCCCAAGTCAGGAAGTCACGAATCTCCTTATCTCACCGGTCAGCAACACAACGACCACCTCTTCCAACACCGACACCATTTACAGTGGCCAGTGCTCAACCACAACTCGCCCCTTATCCTCACTAGTCACATCGGATACTTCAGGTTCCATATCCAAATCCCCAACAACTCCAGAAATTGCGCCAGAACAGCAACACTTATCGAAAATACCACAGCCATCGAAATTGAAGCAACCAACGACTATTACTGCAAGTCTACCAAAAATCGAAGCGAATAAGAAAGTCGAGGCGAAAGTTGTTTCAGAAGAAGAGCCTGTGATAAAGGCACAGAAAACTTCGACTGGGACAAAATCAGTCGCCTCAAAAATGACAAAAGTATTGACGCCAAAAAGTATGAGAACGGAAAAATCTACATCGAAAAAATTGCCATCGCCAAAACCGAAACAGAGGACTACCGTTTTTGGCAAGAGATATAATTCAGGTGAGTAAAAATAAATCTAATCCTGTAAGCCCAAGCCTAAGCCTTCGTCCAAGCCTAAGTGTAAACCAAGTCTAAGCATAAGCCTAAGCCTAAGCCCAAGCCTAAGACCAAGCCTAAATCTAAGCCTAAATCTAAGCCCAAGCCTAAGCCTAAGCCCAAGCCTAAGCTCAAGCCTAAGCTCAAGCCTAAATCTAAGCCCAAGCCTAAGCCCAAGTCTAAGCCTAAGCTCAAGCCTAAATCTAAGCCCAAGCCTAAGTCCAAGCCTAAGTCTAAGTCTAAGTCTAAGCCCAAGCCCAAGCCCAACCCTAAGCATAAGCTTAAGCCTAAATCTAAGCCTAAGCCTAAGCCTTTTGCGCGCCGTGGCCCCTGGCTGTCTCAACATTGTTCAACTTGCCAAATAGGACTGACGCCTTACCACTACGCCATTCTCTTGGAGATTTTTTTCTTTTCTCTTTGAATCAGGCTAAAATAAGAATGCGAAGATTTTGCAAAAAATAAAAAAAAGTAATTTATATAAAAATAGTGTTATTTTTAGTCGAAATTGAAGATAAATCTTATGAGCCAGAAGCCAAAACGCCCAGGAAATCGGCGTCTTTTATCGAGAATCGACCCACAACGAATGGGCATAAACCCGATGTCGTTGACGGAGAGGAGTCAACTATGAAATTCTTCAATAAGCTAAACCCATTTGCGCCATCTGAGCGGAAAAAGCTCGACTTGAGGTAACATTTAAATGTTTAAAGGATCAGTCTCATTTGGAAAAAACGCTATGTAAAAAATATATTCGGAAAATTCATGAAAAATGGAGCATTTTTTGTTTTTACGGCATATTCTGAATCGTTGTAGTTGTTGAGATAATTGCTTTTGAAATTTGAATTTGCGTTCATGTTTTCGTTGTAATACACAAACTTTTTCGAATTTTTTGCGAAAAAATCAATTTTTTAAATTTTCATAACATGAATATTGTAGCAATTTTTTACAACTATATGTGACGAATAAAATGACACCAAAATTATTCAGTTTGAAAATCATTTTGGGTTATTGAAACGAAAACCCTGATTCATGTTTTCGTTTCAATAACCCAAAACAATTTTCAAATTGGATAGTTTTGGTGTCATTTTGTTCGTTTCATTTAGCTAAAAATTATAGCTACAATGTTCATTTTATGAAGATTTAAAAAATCGATGCAAAAATTGATTTTTTCGCAAAAAATTCGAAAAAGTTTGTGTATTACAACGAAAATATGAGCAATTTCAAATGCAATTATTGGCAAATATGGACAAATGATATTTATGACCTTATAATTGTTTAGAAAAATCCACTCTGTAAACAAGAATCGCCGTGCACCACTGGCCGAGTTCGAATCGACGCGTGTCGAAAATTCTCCTGCCGTGGAGATCCCTCCATCATCGTTCGATCACCGTTTAAATTCAAGCTCAAGCCCGAGACGAATCATTCCCGCGACTGTACCCGCCACCGGAATAGCGTCACGTTATTTAACATCGCCTTCTATGACCATTAAAAATGTTCGGACATTCGAAGACGCAAATGGAAATTTGGTGGTGGTCGAATCCGAAGAGATGACTTTCACGAGTGCTCAGGAAATTCCCAATCTTTCATCGTCTTTGCAATCTAATAGTAAGACTTATCAGCAGCAAGAACATTTGTTTCAAAATCAGCAAATCTGACTTCAAAAATCAGATTTTAGGAGCAAAATGCTAATTTTCCATTATATTTCTTAAAAATTTGACAAAATTTCGCATCTCAACAATCAGAATTGACACTGAAAAATCAGCATTTTGCCAGATTTGACATCTCAAAATCAGCACTTTTCTGAAAAATCATATATATGTCTTTCCAAAAAATCATTTAAAAAATTTTTTCTTGTGTTCATTACAAATTTATGTTAGTTGCATTTTTTTGAAACAATGGTTCATTCGTATTTTAAAGCTTTAAGTCTTCTCGAGTGCTTCATTTTCAAGTGTGTCGGAAACGAGAAGATGCTTTCGATTGCCCAGATTATCTACACTTCTCAGTTTTGGTGACACATTCCTAATCGGGTGCTCATCTCACGTCTCAATTTGTTTCTCTTGCTTAGTTTTAGACTTCTTATGCTTTTTTATATAGAAAAATGGCACTTTGATATTGATGTTAGATTTTTTCAAAGAACAAACTTTTTTTCAAATTTTGATATAAGCTAAGCGAACTAGAATGAGCATAGGAAAGGTAATCCTGCAAATCTAAGCCTAAGCGAAATGAAATGAACATAGAAAAGGTAATCTTGTAAGCCTAAGCCCAAGCCTAAGCATAAGCCTAAACCCAAGTCCAAGCCTAAGCCCAAGCCTAAGCACAAGCCTAATCCTAAGCCTAATCCTAAGCCTAAGCTTAAGCCCAAGCCCAAGACTAAGCATAAGAATAAGCCAAAGCAAAGCATAAGTCTAAGCCTAAGCCCAAACCTAAGCCAAGCCCAAGTCTATGACTAACAAGGGATGATCCCAACTTGCCAACCACCAAATTTTTCGAAACAAGTGCAAAAAATAGCAGAAAAATAGTATAAAGTGAGTTAAAAAAGTGTATTTTTGTGATTTTGGGCCTAAAAATTTTTTTTACTAAAAATGATCCATATAAGGGTAGTTTCATGCGGAAAATCGATTGTGCGCATTCCCGAAGCATGAAAACACTTCTTTGACCCTGATTCAGGAAATGGATTCGGTGTATTGACGCGAAAATCAAAAAAATTTCCATTTTCGCCCGAAAAGCATCCATCTGGGGGGAGGTAATTTTATGCGGGGAATCAATTGGGCACGAAATTATCTTGACCCTGATTCAAGAAATGAACGAAAAGAAAATTTTTCGATTTTCGCGCCAATACACCGAATCCATTCCCTGAATCAGGGTCAAAGAAGCGTTTTCATGTTTCGGGAGTGCGCCCAATCGATTTCCCGCATAAAATTACCCCCAGATGGATGCTTTCCAGGCAAAAATGAAAATTTTTTCGATTTTCGCGTCAATACACTGAATCCATTCCCTGAATGAGGATCAGGGAAGCGTTTCATGTTAGTTATTCTACCACTCTTGAAAGAGATCCCATTTTATTAGCCAGAATTTTTGTTTAATCACATTTTTTCGGCCATTCCACATCACTATAAACATAATTATATTGCTAGCGGGGCCAAAAACCGACCTCATCATTCTTCTTGGGCACAGCTGTCGTTTGTATTATACAATCTCATTCGTCTCTTCTCCTCGTTCAGAAACAACGCCGAGTGTGCGCAACGGCTTATAGCTGTTCGTAAGAAGGAATTTCCTCACTCGGACTTCGAAAAATTTCCAGTAATTGAATTGTTCACTTGGCTCGTTGTTGGAGACTTGAAATTATATGAGTGTATTCTCTTGTTCTACTACTGAAGAAACTAATTGCCCATTTTTGTTTTGAGCTTAAGTTCCTTCTTCTTCTTGCCTCTGCTGCCCATTCCAATCTTCTCTATCATTTTCATGCATTTGCGACTCTTGAGTAGGGTCATGAAGAAAGGCTGGGTAAATTGCTTCTTTCGTATGTGTTTGTTGCTTTGTCTATATTGGCTTCATTTTATATGATATAAAAGTTTAGTACAACCCTTTAGTTTTACGAAAAGTTTCGCTCACATAGCGCAGGAGCAACTGGCGGGAAGATCATTCCAAGGGAACATCGAGCTTAGGCCTAGGCTTAGTCTTAGCCCTAGGCTTAGGTTTAAGCTTGGGCTTAGGCTTATGCCTAGGCTTAGGCTTAGGCTTAGGCCTAGGCTTAGGCTTAGGCCTAGGCTTACAAGGATTACATCGTTAGTCCTAGGTTTAGGCCTAGATTTAGGCTTAGGTTTAGGCGTAGGCTTACAGGATTACCTTTTCTATACTCATTTCACAAAACAGTAGTGTTAGTTCTTACAGCTACTACCAGTAGAGGGTTCCCGAGAGGCCAAAATCAAAAAGGCAAAAAATTTTTATGTAATTTTATGGAGGTTTGCTTTCATAACTTTTTTTGATTCGCTAAAATTAAAATTTTGACACTACGGGGATCGAACCCTCGATGCTTGGGATGATCTTTCCGCCACTTGCTCTTGCGCTACGTGGGCGACACTTTTCGTAAACCTCAAAAAGGGTTGTATTATGAATAAATTTTGAAATTTTTAGCTAGTTGCTTGTCAACGTCTCCACATTTGGTAGATCAAGCTGGATTTGATACGCATAGAAGTGGGCTTATTGATGATGAGATCCAGTAAGTAACATGATTCATCAAAAAGCCGAAAAGGTACAAGCAAGGGTCAAAAAATTTTTTCTTCGCCAATCGACTCATCTCGCCGAGCGCTTCAAAACGAGTACCATATCATGGAGTTTTGGGGATTTGACCCATGGTCGAGTGGCTAAAGCGCTTTGCATTAACTCATAGATTGCGGGTTCGATCCCGCGCCCAATAGTCATTTTTTATTTTGTTATCAAAATTCATAAAATTTTTTGCATATAAACATCTTTATGCGGGGAACACGATGGCGCTATTATTTTTCCATGAAAACTGTTGGAAAAATCTCAAAAAGATATTTTTCCAAGAGTTTTCATGAAAAAATAATAGCGCCATCGTGTTCCCCGCATAAAAATGTGGATATGTAAAAATTTTCATGAATTTTGACAACAAAATCAAAAATGACTTTTGTGCTTGGGATCGAACCCGCGATCTATAAGTGAAGATCGAGCACGTTAGCCACTCGACTATGAGGAAAACCCAAAATCGTATGATATGATACTCGTTTTGAAGCGCTCGACGATCTGAGTCGAATGGCGACATTTTAAAAAATTTTTGATCCTTGCCTTCAACTTTCGGCATTTTGGCGCGCCGTGGAAATTGCTATAACCATATGGTGGCTTTTACAACTTACTATGATTTGCTATAAAAAAGTAACCCTGGTGGGATCGAACCCGCGCCAATAATATGAATGGCCAGCGTCCTAGCCATTAGGCCACGCGCGCCCAGCTTTGTTTGGAATCTCGTCATGGTTTAATTCTATAACTTTTAGAGACCAACCTATGCTAATAAGCGCTTCATCATATACTTTAATCGATGAACTTGATGCCCCTATACTAAAACGCCGTCGAAGTTCGTTTGACTCCGACGAGCCAACATTTGTGGCCGACATCAACGACAATATTCAAAGTCATAAACGACCATCTGGTGGGGTTATGCCCGGGAGCGCAGCCAAAAGTGATTTGGCTGCTGTTGAAGAATGTTTGGCCAGGATGTCGGTGAATGGCGAAGATCATGAAGAGTAAGAAAATTTTTACTATAATACTATCCTTGTTTTGAAGTCGTAAAGTGTTTAAGAGGACATCTGAGGATGACACAAGCATCATTTAAGAGTTAGGAACATTTATAACACTTAGGCTTAGGTTTAGGCTTAAGCTTAGGTTTAGGCTTAGGTTTAGGCTTGGGCTTAGGCTTGGAATTATGCTTAGGCTTGGGCTTAGGCTTAGGCTCAGGCTTAGGCGCGGCTTAGGCTTGGGCTTAGGCTTAGGCTTAGGCTTAAGCTTAGACTTAGGCTTGGGCTTAGGCTTATACTTACAAGTGAACATCACGAACTTAGATTTCTATATTTTGACAAAAAGTATGAAAAATTATTTTTTACTTTTTGTAAAAAATGACTAAAAGTTAACTTCTTCAAGTACCCACATAAAAAATTTCCACTCAAATCAACTTGTTAGAAAATGTTACGCAATGTTCCGAAATCAAAGTTCAAATCACATGACGAAAAGAGTCACCGTCCGAGACAAACATCCGGTAAACCATCTTCTATCTACCCATTTCCCTAGTATATTCGATTTCGGTTCTCCATCCATTTTTTGCGTGCGCGAAGATAGAAAATACCATCGCATACATAGCAATGATGGAATGTATTTTTGCGCCAGCCGCTCGCCCAAACACTTTGTGTTCAGTTGTTTCCTGTCGTTGTGCGATTTTTCTTTCTTGGATTTTTTCGCGCGCCCTCTTCGATTCGCTTCTTGCACCTCCTCAGTTTGTGTGCGTTTTTCTTTCGGTCGGTGTGTGGCCGCCTTATGCTCCATCGTTGTCGCGGTGTGTCGCCGCCACTGCTGCCCGCTGATTCACCTTAGAATCCATATACTTACATTATATTCCTTTACGTTGTCCAAATGGCCGATTGTCTACTATTGAACACGCTAATTAGGACGATTAGGTGCGTTTAAAAAAATTTGTATATTACAAATCCCTTCGTGTATTACAGATCCGATAAAAGTTGTTTAAAGAACCAGTCCACTCGGGAATAAATTGCCATAATTTGTATATATTCGGAAAGTGCATGAAAAATGAAGCAATTTTTGTTTTTACATCACCCACTGAAACGTTGTAGCTTTTGAGATAATTGCGTGTGAAGTTTTATCTGTGTATTACAACGAAAACACGAATGCAAATTCAAACTTCAAACGTAACTATCTCTAAAACTACAACGATTCAGAGGGTGCTGTAAAAACAAAAAATGCTCCATTTTTCATGAACTTTCCGAATATATAACTTTTTTCCGAGTGAACTGGAACAATAAAAATGCTTCCTTGACCCTGATACAGGGAAGAGATGTGTGTATTTAGGCGAAAATAGGCTAATTCAGGGCCAGGGCAGCATTTCAAGTTTTGGAAATGCGCGCAATCGATATTTCGCATAGAAGTAACCCCCTCCCCCACTAGGGTTATTTTGTTAAAAATTTTAAAAATCACAAAATTCCGGTTTTTTACCACCCTGTAAAACAAACTTTATGCTATAAATTTTTAAAGTCAACTTTTTCGCAATTCACATTTTTCATATTTTGAATCATTTTTTGACCAATTTTGATGATTAATTAAAAAACATCCAAGGTCGTGTCATGTTTTACGTCGAATATTAATCATAAGTTGAATGAAAAAAATGGTTCCACATCAATGCTAATTATTTTTATGCGAAAAACTTTTAAACAAATATCAATCATATACAGGGTGTCCCAGTAGGTTGAGACTATCATTGATTTGAGGGCTGTTTCTCGTCATCCAATCGGTCATTTTCGATGCGGTTTTTTGTAGCAGGGAGCTCAGACGATTCTGCTTCAGATCCTATAAAAATATTCAAAATTCGCGAATTTTTCAGTTTGAAGTTTTTCAAGCAACTTTTCTCCGTCTTCCTAATAAGGTAGAGATTTGATTTGAACATAATCTGATAGCTTAGTGATGAAAAAATTGGTGATGAGAAATTGAATTGTCAAAATTGAGACCAATTTTTGGGCAAAAACCAATCGATGAAGCTTGGTATCGAACCCGCGACCTTTCAAGCAACAGCTAAACATGTAACCTAATGCGCAATCGATGTCACGTCGTCCCACAACCTTAAATTCGTTATCATTTTTTACTCTATTTTGACAACTCTATTTCTCATCACTGTTAAAAGATTTTTTGATACGGTTTTTTACACTGTTGGGGCATCACCAAGCTATCAGATTATGTTCAAATCAATTCTCTACCTTATTGGGAAGAAGGAGAAAAATTGCCTGTATACAGGGTGTTCCAAAAAAAGTGGAATTTTTGTGATTTTTTCATGAATTTTGAACTCGAAATTTTTTTCTAAAAATGACCCGGGTAATTTGATGCGAAGGAATCGATTGCGCGCACTCCCGAAGTGTGAAAACCCTTTCTTGCCCCTGATTCAGGGTAGCGTGTTGAAGCGAAAATGAAAAAAATTCGGACTTTGACCCGATATCTGACTACATATCGCCTCAACTTCTGTGGTTGTATAAAGAAATTGAACATGAGTGTTCAATTTCTTTACAAACAATTGACTTCCCGTTTCCAACTAATTGGTTGCGAGGACAGCGGTTGGCGCATCTACTTCTTTTTCTCTGGAATTCGATTAAATGACGTGTTCCCCAGATCTTATGTCTCGAGTGTTGACAACAATATTTAACTTTTTTTGAAAATATGAAAACAAAATCAAAACATGCAAGGATAATATTGTCTAAAAAATATTTTAAAATAAAAATTTTGAGTTATTGTGGATCAAGGGGGTCCCAGGGTCAAAAATTGAGAAAAAATTTTTCTAAAATTTTTTTAAAATTACATATTTAGGGGTAATTTATGCGAAAAATCGATTGCGCGCATTCCCGAAGCGTGAAAACCTTTGTTTCATCCTTAAAAATACGTATTTCTCAAAAAAATGAAAATATGGGTAAAAATACGTATTTTTCAATTTTTATGGGTCAAAAAAAGGATTTCACGCTTCGGGAATACGCACAATCGATTTTTCGCATAAAATTACCCCTAAATATGTCATTTTTTAAAAATTTTAGAAAAATTTTTTTTTCGATTTTTGACCCTGGGGTGACCCCCCTGATCTACAATAGTTCCAAAAATTTTTTTAGGACAAATCGTGCCAGTTCCAAACCCCGTACCAGGTCAAAAAATGACTTGCCTACCGTTTGTGCAACTGTAGCTTCAACTTCAGATGTAAATAAGTAGGTCTTATTATTAAATAAACACATGGAGTTCAAAAGATAAGCGCACATGGCCGAATGGCAAAGATGTAGGCTATTCATGTTATTGGCGCGGGTTCGATTCCACCCACGGTGGTCCAAAATGGAAACTGGGTGAAATTATAAAAACGGTTAACGCCATTCGATTCAATTCACTGAAACGAGTAAAGCTATTACCATATTGTATAAATTGAATTGCATGACCGAGTGGTTAGTGTGACAGCTTTGCAGTTTAATCGAGGGTTCGATTCCCGGCTCGAATTTAAAGTTTCAAAATTCCATGAAAATTTTTGCATATCTCTATTTTGGTCTCTAAAACACTTTTTGCAATCATTTTTTATGTTCATACTAGTGGAACATGGAACTATAGGTATTTTTTGGAGGATCTGGTTTGGTTTACAACAAAACGAGGGTCGTTGTGTTGAATAAATAGCATCATACGCGAATTCATGTTTTAAGCTAACAATCTTGTTTGCACAACGAATTTTATGCGCTTTTTTCAGCAACAAATGTTTCACACCAAATACATACAAGATTTTTTGAATAAAAGTTTCTGAACTATTACTATAAAAAATATAAAACTATTAAAGGACCGGTCCAGTCGGAAAAAACTCCATGTAAAAATTATATATTCGGAAAGTTCATGAAAAATAGAGAATTTTTTGTTTTGACTGCAACCTCTGAATCGTTAACGTTACCGAGATAATCGCGTTTGAAGTTGGCGTTTTTTTTTTTTGAAAAACCTGTGTATTACAACGAAAACATGTGTTTATGTTTTCGTTGTAATACACAGATTTTTCAACAATCGCCTAATTCAAACGCGATTATCTTGAAAACTACAACGATTCAGAACATGCCGTCAAAACAAAACATTCTCCATTTTTCATGAACTTTCCGAATATATAATTTTTACATGGAGTTTTTTCCGACTGGATTGGTCATTTAAGAAAAAATTTTAGACCCAGAAGTAATTATGAAGAATCCGGTGAGCTGAATTCCAATCACGTGTATTTCGAGCAATTAGCAAATTATGAATCTGCTAAACAAGATTTGGCTGCTATGAAAGCCCAATTAATTGCATTACAAGAAAATTTATTGGTAGGAAAATTTTTTGTTTCATCAAAATTTAGTCCATACATGTAGAGGTGGGCTAGGTCTTGCCTCCAGAGGTGGAAAGGCAAAAAAGACATCCCCAAAAACACTATGAAAATGATCAGTTCGGAAAATTCATGAAAAATGGAGCATTTTTTATTTTTACGGTATGTTTTGAATCGTTGTAGTTTTTTAGAGAATTGCGTTTGAAATTGACGATTTTTGAAAAATCTGTGTATTACAACGAAAACATGAACAAGGTGAAAATTCGTCCCTGAATCAATAAAAGTTGTGCATTGACGCGAAATTAAAAAAAATTTTTTTCATCGCCTTAAGAAAACTATCAAAAAATTTTGAAATTTTCAATTTTGACACAATTCTCAATACACAACTTGTATTGATTCAGGGACAAAGTTTCACTGCGTTCATGTTTTCGTTGTAATACACAGATTTCAAAAGTCTCCAACTTCAAACGCAATTATCTCAACAACTATAACGATTCAGAACATGCCGTAAAAACAAAAAATTCTCCATTTTTCATGAACTTTTCGAATAAATAACTTTTTCATAGTGTTTTTTATGGATGGACTGGTCCTTTAACATTGGTTCATAATCTTGCAAACCGTAAAACTATTGTCCACTATTCCAAACTGATCAAATTTTAGGAGTTGTCAAATGCGGCCGGCGACGAAGCCTCGGCGACTTCAGCGGACGAGGTTTGTAAACAAATTTTTCTTATACACCTTTGATGCTTCTCACCTTACAAAAAGAATGTATATTTTGGTTCTTGAGATGAAGTGGGATCCGTACGAGATTGAGTTTTAGTCCAAATATAATAAAAGAGAGTGTCATCAATCAAAATAGGGTGTCCACGATGCGAAACATTTTAAAAATTAACAAATTGTTTTTTAGGACGAATTCAGGCACAGATTAGAAGCATTGGAAAAAGAGAATGAAGAGCTAAGAAGACAAC
This sequence comes from Acrobeloides nanus, assembly GCA_900406225.1. Taxonomy (NCBI): domain Eukaryota; kingdom Metazoa; phylum Nematoda; class Chromadorea; order Rhabditida; family Cephalobidae; genus Acrobeloides; species Acrobeloides nanus. The sequence goes on from OZJO01008956.1 coordinate 23,929, forward strand.
TATTGGATAGAGACCAGATTATAAACGAGCTCAAATCGAAAATAGCTGCTCAATCTTGAAAATTTCACTCAAAGTTTCTTTCTTCAAATTTTGATATCATGTAAATAGAATTATGTTTGGATATATTCAGCGCTTTCATTTTGTTAGTGTGCTATAGCATGTTCGCATTCCGACTTTTATATATTATTTATTTATTATAAATAAAGACTGGTGATTAGATAATTATATTAGTATACAGAAATCAGAGCCCATAGAATTCTCTATCAAAGACTTTTGCACATAGTCGAAAAAAACACTATGAAAAAATTCATGAAAATGGAGCATTTTTTGTTCTTACGATATGTTCTGAATCGTTGTAGTTTTCGAGATAATTGCGTTTGAAATTTTGAATTTGTTACAAGCTCTTCGTTGTAATACACAAACTTTTTTGAATTTTTTGCGGAAAAATCGATTTTTTAAATTTTCATAAAATGAACATTGTAGCAATTTTTTATATCTAAATGAGACGAACAAGATGATACCCAAATTATCCAATTTGAACATTGTTTTAGGTTATTGAAACGAAAATTCTGGTTCATGTTTTCGTTTCAATAACCCAAAACAATGTTCAAATTGGATAATTTGGGTATCATTCTGTTCGTCTCATTTAGCATAAAAAATTGCTACAATGTTCATTTTATGAAAATTTAAAAAATTGATGCAAAAATCGATTTTTCCGCTAAAAATTCAAAAAAGTTTGTGTATCACAACGAAGAGCTTGTAACAAATTCACAATTTCAAACGCAATTATCTCAAAAAAAATACAACGATTCAGAACATGCCGTAAAAACAAAAAATGCTCCATTTTTCATGATCTTTCCGAATATATCATTTTTTCATATGATTGTAACTTACTGGACTGGTCCTTTAAGTGGGCTCCCCAAGTTCATTGCTCCGAAATGTCTCTGATAGTTATTTTCTATTAGTATACAGAAATCAGAACTCATAGAATTCTCTATCAAAGAAAAAAAATCGAAACAATCATCAAAAATTGAAAAATTCTGAAGCTATTTTAATTATTTTTTAAATTTTTTGCGAATTTTTTTCAATTAGAATTATCGGTGAATCAAGTAACCAACAAAGCTGAAAATGAATGCTATTGATGACCTTCGTGTATGACTCTTTATGAGCTCTACGAAAGGCTGTGCCGTTCTGGGGCGCAGTCTTGCGACCATGCAGGGATGCCGAGTGCAGGAAAAAGACTATTTGTAATATGTGCATCCCAACTAACAATAGTTTACAAATGATTGCACAACTTTCCTAGTATAAAAGAAAAGTTGGCACAACGCCAAAAACCTTGCCTAGCTACGCCTCAACCCAATAAAGGTACGAGCATCGAACGCTCACAGCCAGATGTGTGTTCATTTATTGACTAAAATGTTCGTTCTTTTAAGCCTGAGCCTTTTCAACAAATTTCGTTCTCTGCATGTTCTCCGTTATGTTTGAATGTTCTTCGTCCGATTTTTGAATTGAGCAAGGGGGTAAAAATCAATCAAGAGGTCTATCGTGATATGCTTCGAGAACATTTTCTACCTTGGGCCGCGACTCACTTTGGCGATCGTCAATGGGCTCTTCGGCAAGATCGTCCATGAGCTCTTTTGCACCAAGTCATCGAGCACGAAACACACTGAGATTTCTCTAAGACGAAGAAGATTTTGAAAATGGTTGTGGAGCGGTTGATTTTACCACGCCGAAGGAGCAAAAATGCGATTTTTTGGCAAAAAATTCGTGGAATCGAACCTGCGGGCCCAACATTGCTTAACTTGCCAAATCGAAGGGGCAGCGCCTTGGACCACTTGGTCATCGTTCCTGGACTTTTTCTTCCATTGGCAGTGGAAACTGTCTTTATGTTATAATTTCAAGTGATCACGAACTTGTACTTGTTTAAAATAAGTGTCGTATAATTTATTGCCATAAAAATATTTATATAACAATTCATAAAACTATATTTCTTCTAGAAGAAGATGTTCTAGAAGAATAGAACAAGAAAATTTAACCATATAAATACAACATTTGGAGCTATTGTGGATCAGGGGGTCACCCCAGAGTCAAAAATCGACAAAAATTTTCTAATTTAAAAAAAAGACATATTTAGGGGTAATTTTATGCGAAAAATCGATTGCGCGCATTCCCGAAGCGTGAAAACTTTTGTTTCACCCTTAAAAATTGAAAAATCCGTATTCATATTTTCACATTTGAAAAATACGTATTTTTAAATTTTTAAGGGTGAAAGAAAGGTTTTCACGCTTCGGGAATGCGCGCAATCGATTTTTCGCATAAAATTACCCCTAAATATGTCAATTTAAAAAAATTTTCGAAAATTTTTTTCGATTTTTGACCCTGGGGTGACCCTCTACACTAGCTCCNTGAAAGAAAGGTTTTCACGCTTCGGGAATGCGCGCAATCGATTTTTCGCATAAAATTACCCCTAAATATGTCAATTTTAAAAAATTTTCGAAAATTTTTTTCGATTTTTGACCCTGGGGTGACCCTCTACACTAGCTCCCAACATTTTCTTATTTAAACAAAAATAATCTCACAAAAATCTTTTTATATCATATATTTGTTTCAATAATCCCGCCATTGGCACTCGTCGTAATCGAATTGGATGGAGATAACTTCTTCTTGCTTCGTCTCGGCAGTGACTTTTTGAGCATTGAATCGTGGGTGGGAAAAACCGCATATGCTTTTCTTCTAGCAATTCCACCATTTGGCTTTGTAGGTGTGGATGGTGGGTCGGTTTCAGGTAGAGGTGGAACGGAAGGGGTTTCTTCTAGCATGCACGGGTTGCGTGGAGGCAGTGGTGGAGCTTCGAGGTAGCCATTCGTTAGCCCATTTTTAGGGGTTGATAGATGGGAGGATTTTAAGGCGAGTCGAGGGGATTTTGAAAGTCCATTTGTGATGATAGGAATCCGGCTTGAAGGTGGTGGTTTTTTCGAATCGGGTTCCTAAAAATGGGTGATTTTTATCATTTTTTATTGCATGAGACCGCTAATTCAAAGGTGGTGGGTCTAGTTCTAGGCCAGACTATCCCGGTAGCGTATCCAGGATCCAATTTCGGGGGTGTCGGTTACGTCGCTAGTGCCGTTCCTAGGGGTGGGGGATACTTTCGTTGTAATACACAAACTTTTTGAATTTTTTGCAGAAAAATCGATTTTTAACATTTTCATAAAATGAACATTGTAGCAACTTGTATAGTTAAATGAGACGAACAAAATAACACCAAAATTATCCAATTTGAGCATTGTTTTGGGTTATTGAAACGAAAGCATGAATCAGAATTTTCGTTTCAATAACCTAAAACAATTTTCAAATTGGATAATTGTGGTGTCATTTTGTTCGTCGCATTTAGCTATAAAAAACTGCTATCGCCATGAAACAGAGTTGATCATGTATGTCTCCCCAAGTTATATTTCATGTTTCGACCACACACCTT
>OZJO01008959.1:0-22829 GCA_900406225.1 Acrobeloides nanus
CCACGTGTAAAAATGGCTCAAAAATCGAAGTTTCTCGGATTTTTTCGAAACCACGCTAGAAATGTTCTCCATATTGAGATACATCTGCCAGGAAGAAATTTTGGCCAAAAAAAAATTATATTCGGTGTTAAGAGAGGTTAGAAAATTCAAAAAATACACGTAAAATCGATGGTATTGAGCTTCGGACAAGGTTTTGAATTTTTGGGTATCCGAGTTTTGAATAAAAATGACTTTAAAAAACTTTCTCATGCATTAATCTTACTTTATAAATTCAACTTGAAGCGCCCTCGAACTGTTTAAGGCAACCTTTGAACACTCAAGAAAGTCTCTCTCTCTCTCAAAAACTACTTCAATTTAGCTGATTTTTTGTATTTGGGGGTTTTTTGATACGGCGAACACGAATCCGAAAGAATTTTTTGCTTTGACTTATGTAAGATAGCTTAAAATAGAAATTTTGATCTATCAAGTTCTGATTTTTATAAATTAAAAAAATTCGCCAAAAATCGAGTTTAATTCAATTTTCGTCGCCCGATAGCTCATTCGTTAGCCCTGTCATGGGATTTTTTAGGAGAAAACAATTATTGAAAAAGCCTTCAATTTCGATTTTTTAGCTCGAAAAATGCACATTTTTAGCATTTTCGAGCTAAAAAATTGAAATTGAAGGCTTTTTCAATCATTTTTTTCTCCTAAAAAATCCGATAACAAGGGCTAATGAATGAACTATCGGGCGACGGAATTTGAATTAAACTCGATTTTTTGGCGAATTTTCAAAAGTCGAAAGTAAATTATAGAACACCCTGTATAAAAAAATACCCAATTGGCGAGTTCTTTTGGCTGTTCATTTGACATATTTTCGATTATAATTATCGCATCGGCACGTTCTATGCATATTTGTGTCCAATCATCTAGATCATGATTTCCTTCATAAAAGACTATTAAATTATTATCTTCTTGGTGGCGCAGCCATCTTGTTAAAACAGTTTTCTCTCGATATTGCCCTATCGAACGCTCATTTAAACGTTTTACAAGATGTCGATTGTGCTCTCCTCGAATATATGCATTTGTATAAATAACAAGCTCAGAAACAAAATCGGAAATGTTTACAGATTTTGAGGCGGGCAATATAGCAATAGTTTTTCTATACTAAAAACATTTTGTAAAATTACTTTACAATTTATCAATTTCGTTCACCTTCATTTGTCTAATTGTATAAATTTCAGAAAAGTATTGCTGCTCCATTAGTGTTTGCACGGCTGTTACAGAACCATTTGGTTTAGTATCTTTTTTAGCTTCTCTACGACCTCCAAACTAAACTTTTTTAGTCTATACATTTTTATTAGGTTGATTAAAAGATGGCTGTTTTGACTCACATGCTTTTTTGACTTGTGAGCACACAAAAATATATTGTGTTTTGGGTGCTCATCGAATCAAGGGTCTTAACAGAATTGGTGTCTTATATCCTTGGTATCCTATTGGTCGACATTTGGACACCTGTCGCGGATAATCGCGAAAAAATCTTTTTTAAGTCTACAAAATTAACTTAAAAACTGTGACAAGTGGTGCATCGGCTCCAGGACCAACGTCCGTCCAACGCCGAAACCAATCAAAACCAAACCTACTTCGACGTCAACTTCTACGGACCAATTCCGCAGACGTCAAACCTCGTCTTCTTCAGCAATCATCAAACAGCAGATTCAACAAACCCTGATGTGGAAAGGACCTCGAACTTGGACAAACAGAATTCAAAAGGACCTCAGCCGGCAGAGCACAAGTAACCGACTTCCATTCCCGAGCGTCATTACACATTCCGACCCCCTTCTCAAGTAACCACTACCAACTATAGCGCCAAAGTCTTGTTCTAGCTCAACAGACACAGAGCTACAGAAACGGTACTTTATTGCGAAGTCTTCCTCAACTTCAATTGCACCCTTTGCTTCGCCGAAAGCCTGACTAACCACAACTGTTTCGAAAGGACTGTGGTTATTGCTCTCGGAATTATTACTGTTATTCTTCTGATATCCACACTGGTAGCACTTTACATTTTCTGCAAGCTGCTACTCAAATTAGTAAAATGGATCCTGGAAGCGATTCTATGGATCCTGAGCTGCCTTGATCCAAACGAAAGAAAGTCAAGGTTGCAGCTATCCATCTGCCTAATCCACTAGACATAGACGACCAGCCGGTATACAAGATTTATAACCAAGTGTCCTTGATGCTATTAAAATGGTGTAGGGTTGCCATTTTTACTTTTTTTGCAAATGGCTTTTTTCGACCTTTTTGTTTTTTTAGATGAAAAAGCATTTTTTTCGATTTTTTGTCGATTTTTTGTCGATTTTGAGAAATTTTTGAAGAAATGTCCATTTTTTCTTATCTTTTTTTCACTAAAAATTGTTAATTTTTCTTCAAAAATGACAATTTTGACCAAAAATCGCAATTTCTAGGCTATTTGTGCCTAAAAATGTGATTTTTTAAGCCAAAAAATCCATTATTTGGACAATTTCGCCGTTGCTTTTTTTGAAAATTTCACCTAGCAACCCTGATATAGTGCCATTGGAACCCTGTGACCTAGCAATTTTTACGCCCTAATTTTCAGGTATTTTTTATCGAAGCTTGTTCATAAGTTTCGGTATCATTCATCACAACGAAGTCATGATCATAAATCTTCGTTAAATTATTTTTCTGAAATTATGTTTTCTGAAAATTTCTTACATCATAAATCAAATTATTGTATAAGTCAATATGGAAACGAGCTACAACAGAGGGCCTTGTTGCAAATAATGTATGCTCTCTATAAGTTGGTTTTTTTTCTAAAAAAGTTTCCTTAGTTCCCATTTTGTTGCCTCTATGGTATTCTTTGATTTTCTTTAAACCCTTCTTATTTTCATATTGCATCCGAAACTGTCCGTCAATTACTACATAAATTTCATTCGGCTTATCTATACCTTTCCTAAAAGATTATAAAACGAATTAGTTATAAATTACTTACTTATATAAAGTTCTTCCAGGTTCAATAAAAACCAAATCAATTAAAAAATCCATCATTTGAACTATCGGAGTTAGATTTTTTAATGTGTTTAACGCTAACCATAGCCATAGCTTTAGTGGAATTTCTCTTTTTGGAATTTTCACAACCTTGGTTAATGGAGCTGCTAAAGCTACTTTCGAGTCTCGTTATAGTGACCCTCTATACAGGGTGTGCGGAAATTATCCAACCCCCTATTGTCGGATACTTTTCACCATAACTTTTGTTAGAAACATCTATACATCCACGTCTGTTCGAGTATGAGTAAAAAGAGGAAAAAGTCTGAAGCCATGAGTTTTTCGTGCTTAAATTACCTGAAAATCATGTTTTTCGCTCGAAAAAACCTATAGAAGGTCAAAAAAATCATTTTTCAGATTTGGAAAAAATCGCCATTTTTTTCTGCCCAAAAATGCGTTTTTTTGAACCTTATAGTTGCTATGGAAACTCGTAGAAAATGTTTTATAAAAAGTTCTCTGACCATTATTGAGATTTAGCCATGCTCTATCATATGTAAGAAAACTTTTTGAACTTTGACACAAACTGACGGACTAGTTAGATAATGAAGGTCCAGAATATTGGCAGGAAAAATGCGCTTTTTTTCGAAAAAACGCCATATTTCTGCAAGATCGAATTTTTATAAAAAGTTCTCTGACCATTATTGAGATTTAGCCATGCTCTATCATATGTAAGAAAACTTTTTGAACTTTGACACAAACTGACGGACTAGTTAGATAATGAAGGTCCAGAATATTGGCAGGAAAAATGCGCTTTTTTTTTCGAAAAAACGCCATATTTCTGCAAGATCGAAGTTTTATAAAAAGTTCTCTGACCATTTTTGAGATTTAGCCATGCTCTATATTATGTAAGAAAACTTTTTGAAATTTGACACAAACTGATGGACTAGTTAGATAATGAAGGTTCAGAATATTGGCAGAAAAAATGCGCTTTTTTCGAAAAAACGCCATATCTCTGCAAAATCAAAGTTTTATAAAAAAAGTTTTGCCAAAATAGCCTATATAGGGGTAAAATCATGCGAAAAATCGATTGCGCGCATTCCCGAAGCGTGAAAATGCTTCCTTGACCCTGATTCGGTGTAAAGAACATCCGAAAATGTTTGATTTTCGCTTCAATACACCCACTACCTTCCCTGAATCAGGGTCAAGAAAGCGTTTTCACGCTTCGGGAATGCGCGCAATCGATTCCTCACATAAAATTACCCCCTAGATGTGTCTTTTTTACGAAATTTGAAGAAAAAAATTTCCGGCTTCAGACTTTTTCTCGCTTCGAACAGACGTGACATCGAGATCTTGGTGTCTTTTTAAAGCTCATGTTCGTAGCTTTAAAAAAAAGACACCAAGATCTCGGCGTTGATTGTTCCTATCAAAAGTTATGGCAAAAAAGTATCTAGATATATCTTACTAGAGGGAGTCGGATAATTTCTGCACATCTTGTATAGTGCCCCCTCCCAAATAAAAACGAGAACAAATTAATTTTATTCAAGTTAATTTTTCATTTAAAAAACAAAAGTTCAAATTTTCCTTAAATAACAAGAATTGGTCTTTTTCGAAAAATCTTACAGTCAAAAAAAAATTTTTGGATAATTTTACCTATAGTGCCCCCTTCCGAGGGGAGCGGCACCATAACGAGGCTCGACTTTATAGTAAAATAAGAATTTTCTTCTGTAAACAACTCAAATGCTCCTAACAATTGATTTGCTTCTCTTGTTACTACAATTTCTTTGACACCGTTAGAAGTATTTTGAAGCTTCTGAAAATAATAAATTTTTTAGTTTTTTTAGAAACTGAACCTTAACAGCTTTAACTGTTCCTTCTTTAACAAAAACTAAATGCGGCTCATCGTTTTCGTTCAATATAATTGGATTTTTTTCATCAAATGAATGATTATATTCTGGATTATTAAAAATAGCAAATCCATTCGGTGTTATTCCATCTACTTGTTCTGCATATATCTCGTTACTCATACCAAATAAAAAATCGTTGCGCCTGTATTGCTTTTTCGGTAAAATAGTTTGAAATTCGGGAATTTTTGGATGATCGCTTAATGGTGCTACTACTGCATCCCATGTTCTATTCATAATCGCTTTAATCGCTGGTAGCCATGTTGCATGATTATCGCGAAAATGGTTTTGGAAATTTGAGTAATTATATTTTGTAATTATCGTTTCTTGATCATATTCCAACCATAGTCCATTATTTAAAGCTGTTTTCTATAAAATAGGATGAAGGATAGGTATGTTATATGGACTTTTCAGAACGGGGCCAAAAAATCTTCAAAAAGGGCACTATAACTTTTGTCACGTTTTTGTAAAATTGAAAACGACATAACTTTTTATAGGAAAAAGATTTTGACTCGGAATTTTGTTACGAGCTTTTTCATGATCTAATCTAACTTTTTGAATTGAAAATAAAATTCAAACCTTCAATGATTCCGAGATAAAAATTTCGCGTGACAAAAGTTAGCGTGATCCGTGACAAAAGTTATAGTGCTGCAAAAAGACGTTTTTGTATAAGAAAAATCTTCAAAAAGAACAGTATTTTTAAATATCAATTTGTCAGCAAAAAGGGGACATTCGCCCCTTTAGGGGGCATTATAACATTCCTAATGTAGGATAACTCGAAACGGACAACTCGAAACGGCTATCTCGAAACATATTTTGAAGCCAATAGATATTTAAGGCAAAATAAAAATTAGTTCGAAAATTCCGTTTCGTGTTTTCCGAAAATGCGTTTCGATTTTCCCTTTAGATTTTTCAGGTTCGAGTTATCCTACATAAAATGTGTTAAATACCATCCCTCTAAAATAATTTAAAGGGGGGGGGGAAACATTTATATACCGAAATCAACAAATTTCAAGTGTACACATAAAACTCTACAGGGTGGTGCAAAAAAAACCGCCATTTTGAAACTTTTGAGGGCCATTTTTTCGAAAAAAATTGGTGTTAAAAACCCCGTTTTTTACCATTTTAAGGGGCTTTTATGGGTCAAAAAATTTTTTTGACGCCGGAATCTTGTTTTTCAGCTATTTTTACCCCTAGAAATGATGTTTTTAGAAAAAAATTTTTTCGAAAAAATGGCCCTAAAAAATTTCAAAATTGCGGTTTTTTGCACCACCCTGTATTATTTTGATGTATTTACATTAGGGACCGTCACGCATTTTCGGAACTCGAAAGTTTGATAAGAAAACCACCCCAAATTCGTTTTAGAATCGAAATCTGTGCTCTTAAAAACCCAATAGTGAAAAAAAACCGCAGCAAAAATGCATTTTCCCTTGAAAAATTATCGCTTTTTGAATATACCAAATGTCCTTGAGAAATGGAATTTTTTAAAGGAAAAACCGTCCACCTCATGTTTTAACTCAAAAAATCATAAAAAAAACGTCTCAAAACTGCGTGATTGGGCATGCATATAGGTAATTTTTTGCGAGGAATCGATTGCGCGCATCCTCAACGCGTAAAAACGCTTTCCTGGCCTGATTCAGGGACGGGGTGGGTATATTGAAGCGAAAATGAACTAAAATTCGAATTTTACCATATCGCCATCATTTTAAATCCGTTTGGGCTAAGCGATAGCTCAATGAATTCCTGAGATCACGGCGAACATCTTTGTAAAACATCAATTTTCATGAAAAAATTTCTGTGATGGAGAAAATCCTTATGAAAATATTGGTAATTTGATTGAATTATGTTAAAAATATCATAATTAAGAGACACTTTCTTGAGTGTTCAAAGGTTGCCTTAAACAGTTCGAGCGCGCTCCAAATTGAATTTATAAAGTGAGATTGATGCATGGGAAGGTTTTTTAAAGTCATTTTGATTCAAAACTCGCGTCCCAAAAAATTCAAAACCTTGTCCGAAGCTCAATACCATCGATTTTACGGGTATTTTTTGAATTTTCTAACCTCTCTAAAACACCCAAGATAATTTTTTTCGGCCAAATTTTCTTTCTGGCAGATGTATTTCAATATGAAGAACATTTCTAGTATGGTTTCGAAAAAATCCGAGAAAAATTTTTTTTCGATCTCATTTCTACTCCGACGTGTAAAAATGGCTCAAAAATCGAACCAATATTTTCATAAGGATTTTCTCCATCACAGAAATTTTTTCATGAAAATTGATGTTTTACAAAGATGTTCGCCGTGATCTCAGGAATTCATTGAGCTATCGCTTAGCCCAAACGGATTTAAAATGGCAGAGATGTGGCATTTTAAAGTTTGGTCAGATTTTATTTCCCGACTTGTACCTCACTTGAGCACTAAATACCGTGGCGGTGATAGGCGGTGATTTTTTAGTCCAAATTATATATGCCATTTGGAAGGTCTAATGATACTCCTTTAATCCTCGAATGAACAAAAAATGCCACTTTTAACTTGTCCGATATATACACGTTTTAAGGAAATCCGTCACTTTGACAATTTATCGAAAAAATTCAATAACTTTAAAAAGTACAACTCAAAAACAACCATACAATTCAAGAACAACCAAAATAACGATTATAACAATTAACTTTTCATCTTCTCACCAATAAGCACAAAAAACCGCATCGAAAAAGTCAACAGATAGAGAATTTGTCTTTTTTTTGAAAACACTGGGTTTTTGGGGTATGGTACTTCAGGGGGTTAATCCCATGAAAAAATGTCTACCCGGGAAAAAAGTATTATGGATTTTAATTCTCCAGATATCAATCTATAATTCCCTTGTCATAACTCAGAATTGATAGGTGGACGATTTTTTTACTTCGTGCACGTGGACACCCCCTCCAATACCCCTGACGGTCCCTAATTTACGTTAGTTTTATCGAGTTTTGAACATTTTTTAATGATTTTATATGATATTTTCGTGTTTTTTGCAGTCTTCTTCATTTTTTTCGCTTATTTTCAATCAATTTTTGATTTCGTCAATCAGAATTGTAAAATCGTTTCTCATGGACAGTTTTATGCCAAAATTATCGTGTCTCATGCCAAATTCACAAAGTTACTACCAGATTTTTAGTTTACTACGAATTTGGTAGCTTAGTTTTTATAAATTTAAAAAAATTCCTCATAAAATAGGCTGCTTGGCTCATTCATGAAAAATGGAGAATTTTTTGTTTTTACAGTAAATTCTGAATCGTTATCGTTGTCGAGAAAGTTGGCGATTTTTTAAAATTTGTTTTAAATTTGAATTTCCGCCAAAACCCTGGTTCAGGGTTTTGGCGGAAATTCAAATTTCAAAAAATCGCCAACTTCAAACGCGATTATCTCAACAACGATAACGATTCAGAATTTACTGTAAAAACAAAAAATGCTCCATTTTTCATGAATGAGCCAAGCAGCCTATTTTATGAGGAATTTTTTAAAATTGATAAGAACTAAGCTACCAAATTCGTAGTAAACTAAAAATCTGGTAATAACTTTGTGAATTTGGCATGAAACACGATAATTTTGGCATAAAACTGTTTAGCAGAAACGATTTTACTTTCTGATTGACGAAATCAAAAATTGATTGAAAATAAGCGAAAAAAATGAAAAATACTGCAAAAAACACGAAAATATCATATAAAATCATCATTTACACCGGCCAAATCACGATATTTCGCTTCATTTTTCAAAAAATGTTCAAAACTCGATAAAACTAACGTAAATGCATCAAAATAAATAGAATTTTATGTGTACACTTGAAATTGGTTGATTTCGGTATATAAATGTCTCTCCCCTTTAAGGTAAACAAACTTCTGATAATAAATAAATTATCATAGATGGAGCAAAAAATATGTCTCCCTTTTTCAATATTTTGACTTTAACACTTTTTGCTGGAACATTTTCACCAATAAGAGTGGCTCTTCGCATCTATACAAATAATTATATAGCACTAGGATTTAATTAAATGTTTAAATTTCGATGTTATTTAGAGTTTTTGGCATAGCTATTATCTATTAGGCTTAAGGTGCACTGTTCCATGTCTAATCATTGATAAAATATGCAGCAATGAAAACTATAGGTAAGGGTTGATAACCGGCTGACTGGATCTGCAGTCGACCGACCGTTGCTGGCCAGGGTCGTAGCTAGGTAAAAATTTTTTGTGGGGGATCGACGTGTATACAAATATCCCTGAAAAGCAAAAACATAAGGGGAACATTAAAAATTTAGAAAAAATCGGCGTTCCGCCGATTTTGTGGCCCATGGGCTCCTTAGCTCGCCACTGTTGCTAGCTGATGCACGAAATGGCTTCGCAAATGCCGTTTGCCGGCAAAGCACCGTCATCCGAGTAGGAAAATGGTCGCACCTAGAACACTTGGGTTCAGTGTTTGGGTTCCGAACAGGGCTGAACCGCTACGGATATTTCGGTAGCGGTAATGACGGTAAATCGGTAATTTTCGGGCTTACCGAAATTTCGGTATCGGTAATCCGTTAATTTTTTGATTCCGTTAAGTTTTCGGTAACGGTGTCCGGTAATTTTTCGAATCCGTTAAGTTTCGGTAGGTATCAGAATTTAGCCCTTCTTAACTTTGAATATTGATTTTATTGTTTTGTTCTTTATTGTTATGCTTATGGCCATCGATAAATTTTGTTATAAATACTGCGTATGTGAAAATATATTTTGTTTATTATAAATTTATGCATTTTTAAATTAAGAACAAATTACCGGTTTTCCTTTTCCGGTAAGATTTTTTCCTATTCCGTTAAGTTTTCGGTAGCGGTATCCGGTAATTTTTTTCATCGGGTTCAGCCCTGGTCCCGAACCAACAGAACCCAATTTTAACAAAATGGATGATATAAACAATTTAAAGTTTTTTATAACCTATTGACCAATAGGTTCTGGGGTTCGGTATCGAAAACACAAAAATTTTGGGTTCTGAAATTTCCTACCCTGACAGACAAACGGCAATTAGCCGAGCTTGAAGTAATCACAACATTTATTGAAATGGTCAAATTTCTCATATATTTCGAAAAAATTCAATATAACATCGAAATTGAAACACATTGTACAGGGTGTTCAATTTACTGCCGTATTTCAAAAAGTCACCAAAATCGAGTTTACATCCATTTCAGCCGCTCAATGGCTCATTCGAACGCCCCCACCAAGTTATTTTTTAGAAAAAATTTTATTGAAAAAGCTTTCGAATTTTTAGCCCAAAAATATTGAAAATTGTTTGAAATTTTCTTTATTTTCACAACTTTGCCAAAAATCGAGTATAGGACGGATTTCTCGAGCGACTGCAACCTTGAAAGTTGGTAAGCTGATGAATTTTTTACAAAAGGAATTGTTAAAAAATTTTTTCAAAAATGTTAAAAAAAGCTTTTAAACTTGCGGAGATATGATTTTTTGAAAATTATACCGTTTTAGATTTTTGCACTTTTTTGGAAATAAGGCAAAAATCGAGAAAAAGCATAATTTTCAAAAAATCATATCTCCACTTTTGTTAAAAAGCTTTTTCAATAATTCCTTTTGTAAAAAATTCATCAGCTTACCAACTTTCAAGATTGCCATCGCTCGAAGAATTCCGTCCTATACTCGATTTTTGGCAAAGTTGTGAAAATAAAGAAAATTTCAAACAATTTTCAGTATTTTTGGGCTAAAAAGTCGAAATTTGAAGTTTTTTCTATGCAATTTTTTCTAGAAAGTAGCTTGATGGGAGCGTTCGAATGATCCATTGGGCGGCTGAAATGGATATAAACTCGATTTTTGGTGAATCTTTGAAATACGGGAGTAAATGATTGAACACCCTATACAACTAATGAAATTTACTGACCTTAATAAAAAGGGTTACAGTTCCCTCTAAAACACCGTAAATGCAATAATTTTCTACTTGTAGTTGTACATGCTGATTTTCTGAATTTATCACTTCATTTTCAATGTTATTGTAGCATTCTTGAGGAATTTCATATTTTCTAAACATCATTTATATAATTGTAAAAAGGGAAAGGAAACCTTAATTCTTGTCTGATCTGTTCATTCATTGATGGTATTGTTATAGTGGTGTCTCCAGTATCGATAATAATATCTGGCGCGTTTGGAATAGGTGTTAAAAATGCATCTGGTCTTTGAAAAAAGATTTCACTTGAATTTTCAGCCATTTAAGATTTTCTAAATTTTTATCAATACTTTTATCACAACATACCTTAAGGGGATACTCATAAACGGCAGTATTTTGCAGACAATTTTTAAAACCCCACTAAAATTCGAGGTTAGCCCCCGATTTCTTCGAGCTACCGGCACTAGGAACGAACGTAACTTCCGGGAAGTTAGATTTGCGAATCTAACTTCCCTTTTTTATTTCCGTATCTAACCTTTTCAAAAAAACCTTGGTCCCCTTTATGTTTTTTCGAAAATTTTTCAAAAATCATTTTAACCCTCTGTTTTTTCATGCTGACAGACGCAAAAAATTTTTTTGTTGAAAATCTCATTTTTAAGCTAAAAACGCTCAGAGATTTTCGATCCGACGAAAATTTTGTTGAAATCCTTGAATTAATGCAAAAACCAGCGCCGCAGGCGTATTTTTTTGTTGAAAAATGCTTGTTTATATGCTGAAAATGCTCAGAAAATGAAGAATTTTTTGGTTTTAAAAATGTCCAATTTGGGGTTTTTTGTTGAAAAATGCAAAAATTTGGCACTATAACTTTCGCCACGAATCTCGCCACGCTAACTTTCGCCACGTAACTTTACCACTTTCGTGTCAATAAACATTTAATTTCAGACTAATTGAGTTGCTTGATTTGCAATAAATATGTATATTGACACGAACGTGGCGAAAGCTATAGTGCCAAAAATTTGGACAATTTTTGATGTAAAGCTTTAGTTAAAGGAAAAATCAGCGCCACAGGAAATGTTTTTGAGAAATGCTTGTTTTTAAGCTGAAAATGCTCAGTGAATTACAATTTTTGTAGAAAAAATGGAAAATTTTGGACCTTTTTGGCGAAAAAATAGAAATTTTTGTCATTTTTGTGAAAAATCATCAATATTTTATTCGAAAGACGCGCTACTTGATTCAATACAAAATTGTTAATTAAACGAATACACAATCATTACATATTTCAAAATTTACGCCCACGTACTTTCGCACCATCGGCGCGAAGTGCGGGATGTTCGTCATTTTTGGGAAAGTGCGGCATGGATGGGGGCGGGTTGAATTCCATCTCTTTGTCCAGGTGTGATCTAAAGATGCAAAAAATGTTTGACCCGTGTATGGACCCCCTGCCCACGTATGGAGCAATATGTGATCATGAAAATCGTGTAGTCTAAAAAATCATCCTAGCCCCTCCCCTCCCAAGACACAAGCAACTTCACCATAGGAACTATAGAACAAGACTGCCTGTTTGACACAAATGAAGTTTATATAAGCAAGAATAGAGAACAGTTGTTGGTTTAATAAATGGGGCAACAACTGCCTGCTTAATTTATAGTATTTTAGTGTTAAGAAAAAAAGCTAACAGGACTGCCTGTTTGGCACAAATGAGGCTTACATAAGCACGAATAGAAAACAGTTTGTTGGATTTAATGTGGGGCAACAACTGCCTCCTTAATTTATAGTGTTAAGAAAAAAAGCTATTAATCAAGTTTCTTCTCGACAAAATTGTTCTCTTTTATAAAATTTCGTATTTACTTTTCTATCCACGATTTCTTGGCTGTTGAATATATTAGGAAATATTTGGTTCACTAACGGTAACGGTTACTTTATTATAAATATCAAAAATCTAGTCATCAAAACTAATTCCTATCTATAGGGTGTCCCACGGTTGTCCGAACATCAGTTTTTTTGGGTATAACATCAGTATAACTCGGTCAAAGTAAAGTCTTTTTCGATAAATTTTTTAAAAAATTATCCAAATTTCATGCTCTACAAGAATATATAACTTTCGAATATGTACCTCACTTTTAACCCTCCCCTAAAAATGGCAAAAACCTATGGGGTTTCGGTCAAAAAACCCTAGAAAATTTTTTTTCAAAAAATTTTTACAGCCATCTGAAAGAGCATGTTGAAAAATAGAGATTCCCAAAAAATCATGGGAAAAAATTTTTCCCTATTGTCTCTGTAGCATTTTAATTTTAAGGGTTTTTGACCGTTCTTGGATTTTTTGGGAATCACAAATTTGTTGACCTTTTTTGGGGTGGTTTTTTGGCCAAAAAATGATATCCTTTCAAAAAAATCAAAAACCAACCAAAAAAGGTCAAAGTATTTTTTGATCTCCCAAAACGGTCAAAAACCCTTAAAATTAAAATGCTACAGAGACAAGAGGGAAAAATTTTTTCCCATGATTTTTTGGGAATCTCTATTTTTCAACATGCTCTTTCAGATGGCTGTAAAAATTTTTTGAAAAAAAATTTTCTAGGGTTTTTTGACCGAAACCCCATAGGTTTTTGCCATTTTTAGGGGGGGGGTGTTAAAAGTGAGGTACATATTCGAAAGTTACATATTCTTGTAAAGCATGAAATTTGGTAATTAAAAAAAAAATTTTATCGAAAAAGACTTTATTTTGACCGAGTTATACACAAAAAATTGATGTTCGGACAACCGTGGGACAACTTGTATAGTAATTTTAGTGTCATTTAAAACCTATTATGTATTATCTTTTAGAAAAATGGGCAATACTTTTTCCAGAAATACTGAGAACGTTGAAAATTTCAAAAAACTTGATGAGAAGAATAAGACTGAAGACGATTTACATCCGGTTGCTCTATCATTTCGCAAGGAAAAACCTGGTGATACAGTATTATTAGTGAAAGGGGAACGTATTTATATTAACAATAATGTAAGCTATAAAGCGGGGAGAACTCCGGAAAATCCCCATAACATAAGGGTCCCCTCTTATGTTCTTTAAATTTTTGAAAATTTTTATAAAAATTTCAATTTTTGCACAAAATTTTACCTAATTTTTAAGTAATTTTTCCTTAAAAAACACAATCTTTAAAAAATTCAACTTTTCCCTTAAAAAATTCAATTTTTTCATTAAAATTTAAAAAATTTTGTTTTTCAGAGTTCCCTACCTTCCTCCCCCCCCCATTCGGAAATCCTGGATACGCCCCTTTATAAAAGTTACTATTCACAGGCACGTAAAGGGGTGCATGCCTTCCTCCATTCATATCGTTATATTTTAGCTACTAATATATTTATTATATCAATCGCCTTATTTTAAAGATATTGTATTTAAAAAAAGAAATAATATCGAAGTTGATAATGGTTATGAAATTAATGATGTAGAACCCTCAGAGTTCTTGCAGTTTCTCCAAGTTATTACTTCAGAAGAATCAATCGACAACAAATTAAACGGTATTTTAGAGCTGTTAACTTTCTAGTGATAACCTAGTTTAAGTATTTGGGAACTAGGATAGTTGAAGCGTCGCATTAAACGTGAATTTTTTCGAAAAATTAGAAAATTTTTTTGCGAGAAATGATCCTTTAGGGGTAGTTTTATGTGGAGAATCTGAATTTCGCATTCTAAAGCATGAAAACGCTTCTTGGAATCAAGAAAAAGCTGTTTTTAAATAATGTGAACAAGAAAATCATGTTTTATATTATATCTGATATTTACGTATTCTGCACAAATTTTCCCGCCAAAATGCGACCACGCGGGGATGACGAGTGCGGGAAAAGACTATAAAAGGAGGAAATTCTTCACGAGAAATCACGCAGGCAAACGTCAGGCGCATACGGCACACACCAGGTCCATTCCAACGAAAAAAATTTTTTGTGACAAAATTAAAAAAGCTTTCTGTAGATCGATAGAACACATTCTAAATATCAACTTTTGTTAAAGCTGTTAGAAAACCTATCGTTCATTTTTGAGTTCTGTTCAAAACAAGATATAATAATGGTATAGGGCTTGAGAAGATCTGCAGAATCTGTAGAATTACGCAAAACTGATTTAACACGTCCAGGTCAACATCAAATTGTTATTGAGAATAACAATTTGAATAAAAATTCATATAAAAATGAGTAGTTCTGTAAAAAGAAATAGTCGAAAAAGTCCTTTTTCGACCCATCCTGGGCTATTTCAAAGTTGTAGGTTCTCAGATTTTGAGTTTTTCAATTTCTCAAACTTTTAATGGCCATATCTCCATGAAAATTCATGATCATGTGACAAAATTTTTTTTAAACATTATCCTCGTGATTTGTACTTAATTTTTTTCTTTGACACCAATCCATGATTCTTGCGTTAATACTGTCAAAAATCGCATTTTTTGAGTTTGGGGGGTCTTTGAGAGTATTGTATTGGGTTAAAGATGGTTATTTTTGACCAAGTTGCAGTGGGAATTTTTCTTTGCCGTTAAAGAAAAAGTTTCAGATCTCTTCGCGAGCAAAAAAATGCTTTTTTCCACATCAAAAAATTCCATTCCTAGGCCGAGATATTGTCAAAATACAGATTAGATACTTCAACGTTGTACAGGGTGGGCCAAAAAGTGGATTTGTGTGATTTTTTTGGGACCCGAAAATGTATTGTTCTAAAAATAATCCCTCTGGGACAATTTTATGCAGGGAATCGATTGCGCGCATTCCCGGATCCTGAAAATGCTTCCCTGACCTTGATTCAGGGAAAAATTGAGTTTTTGAAGCTAAATTCGTCGTTTTTCGCAATTTTAAAGAACCCAATTTTTTCCCTGAATCAGGCCCAGGAAAGCAATTTCAGGATTCGGGAATGCGCACAATCGATTCCCCACATAAAATTACCCCTAGAAACATAAAATTATCCTTAGAAAAATAAACTTTCGGACCCCAAAAATCACAAAAATTCACTTTTTTTTGGCCCACCCTGTACAACGTTGAAGTTTACCTACAGGGTGTAGGTGTGTCATAAAAGGCCTAAGAAAATATTCTAAAAGAGAGTTGACCAATGTGAAAGCACATATTGTGGTAGAGGAGGCTTTTCTTTAGCTATTAAAAAGGAATTAGATCTCAAGGCTGAAGAGTTAGAGCCGAAAAAAACAAGTTGATACCCCAAAGTAGGCTAAATTTTGTCATGTTTGCATAAATTTTTCTAAGTAATAAAATGAAGAATCAAAGCACGATTGATTTTTTAAAGACGCTCAATATGCGAGGAATATTTCTATACCAAATTTATTAGCAATAAATTTTCCAATAAAAAGTTAAAGTTATTATAAGGTGTGTACCCTCAAAGGTACATACCTTATAATAACACATAAAGAACCAAATCTTGAAAAAATCGCACATCTCCAGAGAGATTCGTTCCACAATTTTTTTAACGCTATAACACTCCTCTACATTAGATCTCTCAAATAACACCATTTTGGAAAAAATCCAAGCGAGGGCCACGAATTGCATTTTAGTCATGATTACATACAAGATTTTCATATAATAAAAAAACGTTATCTAATCTGTATTTTGACGATATCTCGGCCTAGGAATGGAATTTTTTGATTTGGAAAAAAGCATTTTTTTGCTCGCGAAGAGATCTGAAACTTTTTCTTTAACGGCAAAGAAAAATTCCCACTGCAACTTGGTCNCTCAAAGACCCCCCCCCCAAACTCAAAAAATGCGATTTTTGACAGTATTAACACAAGAATCATGAATTGGTATCAAAGAAAAAAATTAAGTACAAATCACGAGGATAATGTTTAAAAAAAATTTTGTCTCTTGATCAGGAATTTTCATGGAGATATGGCTATTAAAAGTTTGGGAAGTTGAAAAACTCAAAATCATAGAACCTACAACTTTGAAATAGCCCAGGATGGGTCGAAAAAGGACTTTTTCGACTATTTCTTTTTACAGGACTACTCATTTTTATATGAATTTGTATTCCCAATAAAAATTTGACGTTGACCTGGATGTGTTAAATCAGTTTTGCGTAATTCTACAGATTCTGCAGATCTTCTCAAGCCCTATACCATTATTCTATCTTGTTTTGAACAGAACTCAAAAATGAACGATAGGTTTTCAAACAGCTTTAACAAAAGTTGATATTTAGAATGTGTTCTATTGATCTACAGAAAGCTTTTTTAATTCTGTCACAAAAAAAGTTTTTCGTTGGAATGGACCTGGTGTGTGTCGCCTGGATCAAATTTTATGACATCAACGAGATAAAAAATTTTGCAGAAAGAAACAATGTTTTATTCTATTTTCGACAAAAAAATCACCATAAACAAACATCATTGACAGAAAATTCACACAAACGGCAATGGTACATTTCCCAAGTGGACATTTCCCAAGCGGACGTGTCTCAAGTGAAATGGATACTTCCCAAGTAAAAACTTGGAAATGTCTCTTATGATTTTTATTTTGGAAGTGTACCATTGCCACACAAATAACGTCAATAGAATTTTGTTCAAAATAATTATGTCTATCACACATGCACAAGGTCTTACGTCAAAATTTTCAATACTACATCATGAATTGCATTATGGGTCCCCAATTTTCGATTTGGCGACAATTTTTTTTGGCCAACGTCAACATAACGCAAAATTCTCAAGTTTTTGCGCCTAAACTTTCGCCAAACATATTTTAGGCCACCTTTTCGCGGCGGCCAATATTACATATTTTTTAATTTTTTGCCGGATACTACTACATGTCTTTCGTAAACGGAAGATTGTGCATGTGTGATGCCTATGTTTTTTCGCTTCAATTCGGATGAGACAAAAACCCCATTTCAGTATTGACTCTAGTTGGATTGTAGATTGAAGTTACCATACGTACAGGCTCTCTTCCAACTGCTACAAAAAAGTCCTTGATATAACTCATAACCGCTCTCCGTAGGGTTGCATTGAACAGCATGTAGACAATGGGAGTATCCGCTAAAATCGAATTTTCCTATTTAACGAGCACGAAATTACCATGTGTAAGCACCCAACATAGTTGTTCAAAAACCACGAACCAATTCGGGGGATGGAAGATTCCAATTGCACTGGCTACATAAACAGTGGCTACGACGAAAATTTCCCAGCAGATACACATAGATTGGTAGAGCATCTAGGGTCAGGGTTTAAAGAGCTAAAAATTGCCGACTTACGATTCGTTGAAGTTTTGAAATGTTCTGGCTTTTTATAATGTGGGTTCTTACAAATAAGGCAATGCACATAGTGGTGTAGGATATGCCTAATATAGGGACAATAAAGAAGCTATTTGTGATCAGGATTCGATTGTCGGTGAACTAAAATGTTGTCGTCATAATTTTTTTTAGTTGTTGATGAGAGTCCTTAGAACTGTATAGTATTTGTTATCAGTTTAGTATTGCCTGAATTCCACGAAGGGCTAACTATTTTAACAAAAAGATTTCATTAACCTTATACCCTTCCACATATATACCTCAACATTTCCTTGAAGATCTTTTGTCCCATAAAACGGATCATAAAAAACTGCCATGTAGTCAGGATTGAAAATCGTTGGATTGGCATTGAACCACGTATACAAATAATACATCGGAGGCAACACTAACCAAATTTTCATCAAATTTTTACTAAAGATAGTCTTTCCAATATCCGGAAACAAAAATCCGAAGAATCGATCTAACGCCAGCACACAACATGTTGCTGTTGAGCCAAACCAACCGGCTTAAAAACGTTTGTTTTTGTCAAAAAAAGGGTAATTACCAACAGAAGTACAGCCAACAATGTAGAAAAAACGTGGGTACTGGCAATAATGCACCCCCAACATTCCCTGGATTCCCCAGATGATTGTGTTGCAGGGGACGGTAAGCATGTCGAGAATTCCAAGGAGAAACATGAATTGGTAACAAGAGATGCTCATGAAGTCTTGCTTAGCCATCACTATCATAAAAGGGATGTAAAGGAGCTAAAATGGTTTAGTCTGAAGATGGGAGTTAAAAACATGGGAAAGTCCCAACTCATCATGATTAAATTCAATCTCTTTGTTAGTAGAACTACTACATTGAGCTTAAGCGTCAAACTAGAGGCTCAATTTAAACAAAGTTGAAATCAGAGTGAGTTGGGCCTCATCAGAAAACATAACTATACCTCGCAAAAAACCCCAATAGTCACATAAAGTGCTCCAATCGGAATGTTCGGATGACTAGACATTTCATGAAGCGTACAGTTCGTGTAAAAAATCCTCTGCCAATCATCGGGGTAGAAAAGGTAGAGTCCCATGCCCAAAGTCGGATGAGTCCAACTAGCCATTTTTGGCGCTCAAATGTGAGAATCCTAGGATTACCTTAATTTATATAATGTGCGAAACACGAATGTTTTATCCTAATCCTAATTCACATAAAACAAGGATGCTAGATCCGAGGCCCGCCCTCAGGGTATCTCGTTGAAATACGATAAATAATCTCGAACGAACGGACAATAAGAAACTTTGCAGTCTTCAACGATAATAGATATCTGGGACAACGGATTATGTCTTAAGATTATCTGCCTAAAGTCAAAGGTGCCATTGTGCTTATACTAACAATTCATCTTTTAATATTAAACGAGAAATGTCTGTCTGTCCATCTGTTTGTGTCACCGAATTTTGTAACCTTAAGACACAGTCTCTGTAAGGATCGGGTCGGCGGGTCATGAGTCAGGGAATTTTTTGTCTCGAATAAAATCAATAGGATATTGGTCCCTGATCACAAAATCGAGAGAAAAAAATTCTGAAGCATCACCCCTGTGAAGCTGTGCACCCCATGGGGATGGGGGAGTCAAAAAATCGATTTTTCAGGATCGACTCCGATTCGGATAAAACCGACACCAATCGATTCTTCGACCCCGATTCGAACACAAAAGTGCCAAAAATGACGGTTGGGGACCTCATGAAGGCATTTTTATACTCGAAAAACCGATTTTTAACCCTCTCAAATTTCACAAAAAATACTACTCGCAAATGTATATCCGATCTAACTCCATTATTTCCCTCTATAAGGGGTTATCCAGATATTACGTAATCAAATAGGGGGGTCAGGTTATTACATAATCACAATGTATTTTTCGAATTTTTTCAATTTTTTGTAATTTTTTCTTTTTTTCGAACTTTTTCAATTTAAAACCAAATAACATCTATCATATATATCATATTTTTGTTATAAAAATTGTTTATAAGGCTTTGATTTTTATTTAAAAAATTTTGCCATTGATTACGTAATCATGAGGGTAGCGTGATTACGGAAATGATTACGGTTGATTACAGGGGGGATGACCCCTCCATTTTTTGGAGGGATCAAAAAACTCAAAAATTTTGATTACGTAGTATCTGGATGACCCCTAACACAGGGTGTCCACATGGAGTTTTCGAAAATAAGACAAATTTTCTCCAAAAATAAGATCGGACTTCAAAAAATAAGACAAAAAATAAGACGAGATGGTTTCTTATATAATTTAGGTATTTATTTGAAAATATTTTAAAAAAGAAACAAAAGCATATCAAAAAAGCAAAAGAAATTATTTATCACTTGCATGTGTGTGTTGGGTGGGGGTTAATTATCGAATTTTTCTTAAATAAATTCAAGTTATTCATCTTTATACATTAAAATTATGATAATTTGTTGAAAGCTGATGTACAGGGTGGGCCAAAAAAGTGGATTTTTGTGAGTTTTTGGGATCCGAAAATGTATTGTTCTAAAAATGACCCCTCTAGGGGTAATTTTATGCGGGGAATCGATTTTCCCGAACTCTGAGAATGCTTCCCTGAATCAGGCCCAGGAAAGCATTTTCAGGATTCGGGAATGCGACAATCGATTCCCCATATAAAATTACCCCAAGAAACATAAAATTACCCTTAGAAAAATAAATTTTCGGTCCTCAAAAAATCACAAAAATCCACTTTTTTGGACCACCCTCTAGAAATCTTGTTTCATCACCATGAGGCGATGATTCATTGCTACAAAAAAATCACCTTTGTTCAAAATGTTCAAAAATAAGATTTTCGATGAAAAATAAGAAAATAAGACAAAATAAGAAAAAGTTCGAAAAATAAGACAAAATCTTATAAATAAGACAATGTGGACACCCTGCCCTAACAGTTGTGACTTCATTATACGACTCCAAAAAGAAATTCACTTCAAGAAGCCTAATCCAAGCATGATAACAGTTTATATAAAGTTTAAAACAATGATCAATGTGTTGTTTTTAGAGAGATTATGAAGCTAGACGTAATAATGGGCAACATTGACATAGTTATTATGACAGAGTCATTTATTAATACCCAAATTGTATATTTCAAATAAATTGTTCAAAAGTGTATTGAAAAAAATTGAATAACTACATTCATGCGTCATTTATTTTATAAATGTACATATTAAATTGATATGTTCATGTCTTGGGCTCTGTCTCACAGCTTTAAAAAGTGTTGAAGTGTAGCACTCCCAAGAAAGCTCACGACAAAATTACAACTTGCCATTCTTAGTAAAGTTTTCAAAAATAATAGGTTGTTCAAAAGTATGGTGATTTTAATCGTAGCGTCAAATATTTTCGAGAACCGATACTACAGAAAGCTTTTTTTCGAGAACCGAGAACGAGCGCCTTCGGCGCTCAAGAGCTCAGCTTTTGGCCTCGCTTTGATGTCAAAGAATATATGCTGAAACTATTTTTTGGTTTGTAAAAGTATTTTTTTCTATTCAATTTTTTGTTTTTTTTTCAAAAAAAGAACATTTATTGAGGTTGCGTTCAAGCGTGTTGAAAAAGCTGTTGAAAAATTTAAAAATTTTTCATTTTTTCAAAAAATTTTCAAATTTTTCAACACGCTTGAAATCAGCCTGAAAAAGCAAAAATATTTCGGCGGGGTCGGGGATCGAACCTGCGCCTTTCCGACTGCAAAACTAACGCTTTACCAAAGCACAATAAAGGCAGATCGAGACTGGTTTTTATTTCTGGTCAAATATATAAGCTAAAAAAGTAAAAAAGAAAAATTGAATTTTTAATTTTTTCAGAGGGGTACCCCCATGGTTTTGGTGTCGTTTTGTTCTCTCGCCGATATTTTTTCAGAAATCTAAGCCTTGAGATCAGACTTAAAGGGGGGGGGGTACAAATTAGGGACCTTTCTCCAAAAATTTTCTTCGAAAAATGACCTTCTTGGGGTAAAAATAGGGTGAAAAATCGATTGCGCACATTGCCAAATTATGAAAACGCTTCTTGAATCTGATTCAGGGAAGGATTCGGTGTATTGAAACGAAAATCAAACATTTTCGGATTTTTATGAGAAAACCGTTAATTCTTAGGTTTATCTCTTAGGCGGGGAATTGATTGCGCGCATTTCCGAACCTTGAAAATGCTTTCTTGACCTGATTCAAGGAAGAAATCGGTGTATTGAAGCGAAAATCAATTTCTTTACCTAAATACGTATCCTTTCCCTGAATCAGGATCAAGGAAGCATTTTCACAATTTGGTAGTGCGCGCAATCGATTCCCCGCCTAGAAAAACCTAAGAATCGATGGTTTTCTCATAAAAATCCGAAAATGTTTGATTTTCGTTTCAATACACCAATTCCTTCCTTGAATCTGGGTCAAGAAAGCGTTTTCACAATTTGGTAGTGCGCGCAATCGATTTTTCACATTATTTTTACCCCTAGAAAGTCATTTTTTAACAAAAAATTTTTTGGAGAAAGGGTCCTAATTTGCACCCCCTTACAAAAATAGGTTACAAAATTTGTCCGTACAGACAGACGAAAGCCTGTAGTTATTCTTGGGCTGTAGTTATTTTGACCATAGGTCCGCAAGAGGGGAGCCTCCCCCCCCCTGACCGACGCACGCATGGACCCAAAATTGAGGGGACGACCATGCATAGACCCCGCCGAACATATGAGATGGGCCATAAAAATTGGGTGCAGAAGACTATCTCAAGCTAAAAAAAAAGGTCGTTTTTTGGTGGAGGTGGTGGGAGACCACCTCATCGGGGGTCTCCCTCCCCCCCCCCCCCTTGCCAACCTAT
>OZJO01008964.1:0-16937 GCA_900406225.1 Acrobeloides nanus
AGGAGTATATATCCCTATCCATCGAACTTAATCCAGTGAATGCTTTACTTTTATGTGAGGGTTTTTTCCATTTACAACAACTTCTTTGGCATTTATGGTTTCTGGAATTGCACTTAAAAAGAATTCATTGAGTCTTAAGTATTTGATTGAATTTGCATTTCTGGCTAGAAGTTTTTGAAAATGTGTATGATCCGAATTTATTTCGTCCATTGTATGTCGAAATATTGAATAAAAAATATTGATCCTTTCCAACCCTAAATACACTTGAAAATGATAATAACAATGCAGTTTTTTGGCAAATTTCGAAATTTTAAAAACGAGTCACATCATTCGACTCTGCTTAATGAGACAAGTAAAACGAGATATATATTATACCAACACGCTAACGAATCATATGGCCAAATGGTTAGTATGCCAGGATTGCACTTATAGGTCGCGGGTTCGAACCCCGACCCGAAATTAAAGTTTTCCGATGTTCATAAAAATTTTTGCATGTACTTATTTTTGGTCGTAGATCATTTTCTTGAATTATTTTTTCATATATACAGGATGTTTAAAAAAAACCGTACGAATCCCGCTTGAAGCAAAAAAATTTTGCACAACCGTATTTTTGAAAAGTACGGTTTTTTTTAAACACCCTGTAGTTGTTTTGATATGTATGGCGCTGATTCAATCCCCGCTGACTATCATAAGTTTTTGCCTTTTCTTAAAAGTTCTCCAAATCTGTTACACTAACCACTCGGCCATATGATTCTGTAGCCTTTGTTTACAATATATACCTCGTTTTAATCATATCGTTGAGCTGATTCTAATGACATCACTCGTTTTTAAAATTTCGAGTTTTCACTCATTTTTGCCCAAAAACTTCCATGAACATCAAAGATTTGTCTACCTTCATAGTTAAGATTTGCCAATAGATGGGCATAGATTAAATGAGTATCATGAATATTAATTTCTTTGACAACGAAATGGGCTTGATTTACCCAATATTTATAAAACTTTTCAGGGACCAGTAAGTAATGGCGTTGCTTTAAAAATATTTACATACAAATTCAATGTTGTATATACCTTCATTTCTTTATTAAAAAGTTCCACTATATCCTTCATTGTACCAAATTCGTGCGAATTATAATAGCTTTGAAGACAATGAAAAATCAAGTAATTTCCTCTTCGATTCATTAACTAACAAATATTCTTTGCTCAAATTTTTAAAGTTCTTACCCCAACTCGAAACGGATATAAAAATTCTTTTTCGGTATTACCGGTTGAATCTTCCTGCCCTTTTGATTTTGCTTGAAAAAAATTGAACAAAATTTCTAACGTTAAATTATCGATTAATTGAACCATCTTCTATCTAAATCCATAATAAATAAAGTGCTTGTGTTTGTTCGTTTGTGTGTAGAGGCTTTTTTATGGTGAACTCCACATCGTTACCAACCTATACCACAATGTAGAGGGTAGTGAGAGGAACAAAATGAGGGGTCGATCATGGGTCCACCCCCTACGGTTAATTTTTTACATGGGGTACCCCCTTTTCCTTAAAGGGGGTGCTCCATCGGAAAATTTTTTTAAATGACTTTCTAGGGATAATTGTATGCGGGGAATCGATTGCAATCATTTTCGGAGCGTGAAAACACTTTCCTGATTCAGGTAATTTTAGGATTTTTTGTTATTTTTTACTACTTCTTACTACAAACTACAAATTTTTTCCGACCGAGATCGGACCTCGATCTGCATCCCCTCCTTTTAACGATTAACTGGGAAAATGGATTTCTGGAACCCCTTGGGTAACGAAAACAAAAGATGCAACACCTTCTGATCAATCTAATACATATAACTTGTGGCGGTAATTTAAAAATTGCCAATTATAGATGCTAATTTTCGAAACGAAAACCTTTTAATATTGAAACGAAAATTAAAAAACAATTTTTCTTCAAAATCCTGAGTTCGTGATTTCCCGAAAAAAACAACCTATAGTCATAAATCGACTTCTATAGCCAAATATCAACATTTTAAAATTGGTTTTCATCTTTGAAAACCCCAATTGTTTTGAAAAGTCTGTGTATTGACATGAAAACATGATCCTTTCTCAAAAATGGCCGAAAACCATGTTGTAGTCGAAGTTAGCGCATTTTTCCGTTGAAAAGGCCAAAAAAACAGCATAAAATTACCCCTAGAAAGTCATTTTTAAAAACAATTTTTTCCGACCGAGATTGGGCCTCGATCTGCACCCCTCCCCCTTTAAGAAAAAGGGGATACCCTCTGTAAAAAATTAATCGTAGAGGATGTACCCATAATCGATTTCTCATTTTTCTCCTCTCACCACCCTCTACATCTTGGTATAGGTTGGTAACGATTTGGAGTTCATCATAAAAAAATCGCCTGTACACACAAACGAACGAACACAAGCACTTTATTTATTATAAATTTAGATAGAAGATGGTTCAATTAATCGATAATTTAACGTTAGAAATTTTGTTCAATTTTTTTCAAGCAAAATCAAAAGGGCAGAGAGATTCAACCGGTAATACCGAAAAAGAATTTTTATATCCGTTTCAAGTTGGGGTAAGAACTTTAAAAACTTGAGCAAAGAATATTTGTTAGTTAATGAATCGAAGAGGGAATTACTTGATTTTTCATTGTCTTCAAAGCTATTATAATTCGCACGAATTTGGTACAATGAAGAATATAGTGGAACTTTTTAATAAAGAAATGAAGGTATATACAACATTGAATTTTTATGTAAATATTTTTAAAGCAACGCCATTACTTACTGGTTCCTGAAAATTTTTATAAATATTGGGTAAACCAAGCCCATTTCGTTGTCAAAGAAATTAATATTCACGATTCTCATTTAATCTATGCCAATCTCTTAGCAAATCTTAACTATGAAGGTAGTCAAAACTTTTATGTCCATGGAAGTTTTTGGGCAAAATTTGGCGAAAACTCGAAATTTTATAAACGAGTAATGGCATTAGAACCAGCTCAACGATACGATTAAACGAGGTATATATTGTAAACAAAGGCTACAAAATCACATGGCCGAGTGGTTAGTGTAACAGGATTTCACTTATAGGTCACAGGTTCGAATCCCACCTCGAATTTAAAGTTTTCCATTTTTATAAAATTTTTGGCATATGCCTATTTTTATCGTAGATCATTTTCCTATTATCATTTTTTCATATATAGTTGTTTTGATATCTATGGGCTGGTTCAATCCCCATCCGGCTACCAAAAGTTTTTGCCTTGTCTTAAAAAGTTCTCCAGGTCAGCTAATTTTTTGTATTCGGCAATTTTTCGACATGGGGGAACTCGAATCTTAAGGAATTTTTTGATTTTGATCACTTGAAGTTACCCACACAAGGGGTATACCTTAAATGATTTTTGAAAATTTCATGAAAATCAGAAAGCTTTAATTTCAGGTCGGGGTTCGAACCCGCGACCTATAAGTGCAATCCTGGCACACTAACCATTCGGCCATGTGATTCGTTAGCGTGTTGGTATAATATATATCTCGTTTTACTCGTCTCATTGAGCTGAGTCAAATGACGTGACTCGTTTTTAAAATTTCGAAATCCCTCAATTTTTGCCAAAAAACTGCCGTGTTATTACCATTTTCAAGTATATTTAGGATTGGAAAGGATCAATGTTTTTTATGGAGTATTTCGACATACAACGGACGAATTAAATTCGGATCATACACATTTTCAAAAACTTCTAGCCAGAAATGCAAATTCAATCAAATACTTAAGAATCAATGAATTCTTTTTAAGTGCAATTCCGGAAACCATAAATGCCAAAGAAGTTATTGTAAATGGAAAAAACCCTCACATAAAAGTAAAGCATTCACTGGATTAAGTTCGATGGATAGGGATATATACTCCTCCCAGCACCTCCCCAATTCTCCAAAACATACTTCAAAATTAGAGGATCCCTTCATTCGGCTGGTCGAATGCCGACAGACATGAAGAGGAGGGGCCAGAAGGGCCCGTAATAACGGACAACGGACGGTTGTTCTTTTGTAACTTTGTTCTTGACAGTTTGTTCCCATCCACCGGTTGTTCCGACCTGTTGTTCCTAAAATGACGTGTGTTCTTAAAGGCAAAATCGGAACAACAAGTTGGAACAACCGGTATACATTTTCCGACTGGTCATTCCTATTTGTTGTTCCTATACCAGCAAAAAATTCTTCCTGTGAACAACCAGTCATTGACCTTAGCCTTGGCCAAGGACAAGGCTAAGTCTAAGGATAAAGCCAAGGCTAAGGCCTTAGCCTTGCCCTTGACCCTCCTGGCCTTAGCCTTGGCCAAAGCCAGGGACAAATCAGTCGCTCAGAAGAACATACAGCTGACCTGCTGTTCCTAATCGTTTTTCCCGACCTGTTGTTCTTCTAAAAATTATTTTTGACAGAAGAACAACAGGTCATTTTAGGAACAACCGGTCTAACGAAAAAGAACAACCCATTGGGAACAAAGAACAACCGGTCGAAAAGAACAAGCGGTCAAAGAACAACACGACAAAAGAACAAATGTCATTTTACCGTAATAACGGGATACGGACAGTTGTTCCAAACTACACTTTGTTCTTACCGGATGTTCCGACCGGTTGTTCCAAAAGACCGGTTGTTCTTACCGGTTGTTCCAATAAAATCAGCCGGTTGTTCAAAAAACAACCGGTTGTTCTTACAGGTTGTTCCAAAAAATTATAACGTGATTTTTGGAACAACATGTCATTTTTTTTGGAACAACAAGTCGAAACAAAGCAGCCTGTTGTTCCAACCGGTTGTTCCACAAAAACGACATGTTGTTCCAAAAAACGTTACTTTTTTTTAATGGAACAACCGGTCGAATTTTTGGAACAACTAGTCGGAACACCCGGTCGTTTTGTCCCGACTGGTTGTTCCGACCGGTTGTTCCGAAAAACAAAAAATTTTTTAATGAACAACCGGTCGAGTTTTTGGAACAACTAGTCGGAACAACCGGTCGTTTTGTCCCGGCTGGTTGTTCCGAAAAACAAGAAATTTTTTAATGAAACAAACGGCCGGAACAATTGATCGTTTTTGTTTTGACCGGTTGTTCCACGGGGAATGATCATTAACCGTAGTAAATCAGAACAACCCGTCTGAACTTTGTTGCACAAATTTCCGACAGTAATGGAAAGATTTCCAAAATTGAAACGATAACGAAAATAATTGAATAAAGCTTCGTATATAATCTTCGATTTACTCGCACGGGAGAAGAACAAGATTTATTCGCAAGCGAGCAAACTTTCTTCTTTTCGTATGTTGTCATTGACTGGAGACACGCGAGTAGCTCGCGTGGACATTTACACATACAGCAAAAATTTATTGTTTATGAAAAATTTTCAACTTATTTTCCATAATTATTTATTAAAAAAGCTATATTTCACCAAAGTTTTGCGGCTTCCTTCATTTTTTAAAATAATTCGAGGTATTTCTCACATAAGCTACGATTGAACATGCTATCATGTCAATCGCTTCAATTGCGCAATTTTATTAAAATTCAGGCAACTTTTTATTGCACTTACATAGTCGCACTAATTGCTAAATTTGTTTTGAACGAAAAAAGTGCGTTCGAATCGAAAAGCAATTAGTGCGCATGGCGACCCTCACTACGACTAAAGTTTCTGGTAGTGTCATGAAATTCGTTTATAAGTGTATTTCAAGATGAAAAAAGTTTGAAGCTCGGTATGCGATTTTTTCCAAGTGAAGTTTTCAACAATTCTTTTTTCGATATTGGAGACGTTGACATAAAAAGCTATGGCTTAGCTAAGCAATTTTTGGAGCTACTGAACTTGGGGGCCCACTTAACGGGACCCCCAAGGCCGAAGTAAATGCACCAAAATTTTTTATAGAAAAACACCCCTTAGGGGTAAAAATTGACGCGGAACACGCTGGTGCCATTATTTTCAAACCAAAATCTTCGAAAACCTATGAATATTCGCAATTTTTAAATAAAACAGGAGTTAGGTTGTATAAAATAATTGAGTTAAGCTGTATAAAAATTATTATTGAAAAAAGTGCAAAATTCATAAGTTTTCGAAGATTTTGGTTTGAAAATAATGGCACCACCGTGTTCCGCGTCAATTTTTACCCCTAAGGGGTCTGTTTCTATAAAACATTTCGGCGAACATTTTTCACCGTTTTTTCACAGTTGGCTATTTTGGGCTCAAAAATATTTTTGCAGATCAAAATACGATTTTTTGTTTAATATTAGATGGAATTGAATGATTTTTAGCAAAAATTGAAAATTTCTTAATTGTAAATAAAAAACGGTGAAAAATGTCCACTGTGAAAAAAATCGGTGTCCGTAAAAAATGTCCGTGAATAATTTTGGTTAATTTTTGACCTAGTGCCTTCAAATAACACCAATATGCTAGAATGATACAATTTATGTAAAAAAATTTTTGACATTTGCAACTCCTAAATTTGACAGTTGTTGAACAGGTCAACTCATATCAATATGTCCTTGTCCACCTATGCACATAGATCTACTCTTAAGCACAAATTTCACCCTGATTTATAGGAGCTCTTATGGGATTCAAACCTCCTTCTTTTAAAGAATACGAAGATCTCAAAGAAGAGGTTGACTTGGAAGGTGTAGAATTGGGTGAAATTCTCTTGGAAGATGAGGACTTGGTCGATCAAGATGTGTTGTTACCCTCTCAAGAAACCGAAGTTGATCCAGAAAATATGTTTCCACAGTTCAGCCAGGGTTAATTTTGTTTTCCATAGCATTATTTTTTACATATTTCATTCGTAATTTTCAGCTCTTCCGGCATTGTCTCAGCTTACTCCGAGATCAAATGCAAATCCGCGGACACGAGTTGTTGTCCGACGCTCTTCAAATATCCCGTCTAATAAAGTCAATCGAACAGGGCGAAACTCTCCATCAAAGAAGGCACTTCAATCATCGGCTATAATAAGAAAACCTGAAATATCAAAGCGATCATCATCTGTAGTCAAAGAAAATGAAAAAACTATTGCTTCTACTCGAGCTAAGCGTCAGAAAAAGTCCTAAACTTATATATTTTTTACCAATTTTATTAAGCTTTTTATTCTTTCACTGATTTTAATTGGATGTGGATTGACCTACCACCTTTACAATATTTGCTTTTGAATTATAAAACATACATATAAAAATTAAAGACCCGCTTGCTAATCCACAGCCCGCGTAAGCTTTTTTATAAATTGCCTTATTTCGCTAAATTTAGATTCTATTATTAACATCATCCTTTTGTTGTTACTTTGTATTTGGCTTTAATTTTAAACTTCATTTCTTTACGTATTAAATTTTATGTTTTGTGATAAACTTGATTTATTGCCAATAAAAGCCTTAAAAGTTTTTCTTTGCACTAAAAGCAAGGACAATTAGTGACATATCTTTTCACCAGCCATAAATATGCGAATTTTGAGCACGAACATACATTGTTCATGATGACAATGATGACAATTTTTTCTAAAATGACAAGCTTGTCACCTATGTCACCATGAATAATTGACGCAAGATAAGCTTACATTTTTTAATATTTGGAACAACCGGTCGAATTTGTCGGATCAACTAGTCGACCGGTTGTTCCGACCATTTGTTCCGACCCGATGTTCCAATAAATAAGAATTTTTTTATTTGAACAACCGGTCGAAAATTCGGAACAATCAGTTGGAACAACTAGTCGGAACAACCGGTCGAAACACAACGACCGGTTGTTCTGACTTTTCGACCGGTTGTTCCGACTTTTCGACCGGTTGTTCCGAGAGAACAACCGGTCGATTTTTCGGAACAACAGGTCGGAACAACCGGTCGGAACAACAGGTAGCCTTTTGAACAACCGGTAAGAACAAAGTGCCCTTTGGAACAACGTGTTGTCGTCCCCTAAATTTAGGAGGGGGGTCCTTTAATGTATGATTTTGGCTCAAAAATTGCATTTTTCAATGCAAAACTAACTATTCTTTACAATTTTTAGTTAAAAATTTTTCATTTTTATTGAAAATTTTTTTTGAAAAAATGGAATTTCGAAACATTTTCAAAATCGAAAGCTTTCTTTATCTCCCAAGGGGAAAATTTGTAATTTTTTCACTCAACTCCATCCTCAAGGGACTCATCCACCCCTTCATATGGATATACCGCACATGAATTTTCCGCACAGATATTTTCTGCACATTTACACATCCGCACGGAAATACTAAATATAGACAGGTTTTTCAGTAATTCGTTTTTTACTACAAGAAAGGGGTCAAAAAATTTTTTCTTTGCACGTATCTGAAAGAGCAGACCTTATTGCACCTAAATATACACTTCCAAGCTGTAACGAAAGGATTTTAAAGGGTGTTCCAATAAAAAGGGCACTTTTTGCAATTTTTTGTTTTCAGAAAATTGCATTTTCGTGCATAAATATTGTTTTTTGCTCTAATTCTTTTTTAACACAAAGAAAGTTCGATTACTATGTTTTATATAAATGAAATAGGTCAAAGGACAACATTTCATCCGAGAAAATTTTGAAAACACGAAATTGCTAAAAATGCCCTTTTTATTGGAACACTCCGTACTTTTATATCATATGGCTGAGCATTAATGGGAGATGTACTAAGATTATTAATAATTTGACCTTCTTGCGTAAAGAGACCGTTTTCATCTTCTAAATTTTTTATTAAAAAATTTAATATTACTGTCTGTTACACTGAATGATTTCGATTTCAAAAATGAATCCGAAAATGTTTGATTTTCGCTTCAATACACCGATTTCTTCCCTGAATCAGGATCAAAGAAGCATTTTCAAGGTTCGGGAATGTGCGCAATCGATTCCCCGCCTAGAAAAACCTAAGAATCGACGGTTTTCTCATAAAAATCCGAAAATATTTGATTTTCGCTTCAAAACACCCACCCCCAATTTTTTTGGAAGTGCTGCTGCAAAGTTTACCCCCCCCCCTCTTTAATAAATTTCCGTACTTTCAATATACATTCCAACATCAAAACAACGTTTCAATCGACAAGCACGGCAAGAGTTTCGTAATTCTGAAAATGATTGATTTTAAAGAATATCATGTTTANACATTCCAACATCAAAACAACGTTTCAATCGACAAGCACGGCAAGAGTTTCGTAATTCTGAAAATGATTGATTTTAAAGAATATTATGTTTATCAATCCATTTGGCCCAAAGTTTTTTCTCTATTACGGTTGAAAAGACTATAACAACTTTTTTCAAAATCGTTAAATAAAATTTTCGCCATGACGGGGTCGAACCCTTAACCAATTGAGTGCAAAGGGCGACAATTGCCACTTCACTCATAATTTTTTCCTTGACAGGAAATACCCTATATACTCTTCTTGGAGTGTAATATTATATTTACCTTTCGTAACATTACATTTATTCTCTTTTCCACATTTGTAACTTTTATATTCAGCTATAGATCTTCTGAAAAATGCACTGCATGCACCACAAACATAAGCTCCAAAGTGCATGTATTGCACTTCATCTAGGCAACACACATCACAGGGCTTCATTTCCATGAAAAATCTCAATATTCTAAACAGATTTGAAAATTAATGTAAATAATAAAGTCTGTTTTTTCGCAAACACCCAGTTATAGTTTTTATATTTTTATAGTTTGGACTCCATTCCGAAGGTGTAGGTTCAAAACGTCTCTCCTTCGTCAGTTTTCATCCGTCTTTGATGACCTTGAGCTTAAAAAATCCTGAAAGCCTATTTTACAGCGCTACGGATTGACTTTGTCGATTTTTATTTTCTAAACAATAGTTTTCTTGACATCTTTGCAAACACAAAATGTGGCAAAAAGAAATGTTCACCACCCGGATTTGAACCTACGCCTTAGGAATGGAGCCCAAACTACAAAAATACAAACTATAAATCCGCAACTGGGTATTTGTGAAAGAAATAGACTTTATACTCTGTTTCATGAAA
The DNA here is from genome assembly GCA_900406225.1 of Acrobeloides nanus. Taxonomy (NCBI): domain Eukaryota; kingdom Metazoa; phylum Nematoda; class Chromadorea; order Rhabditida; family Cephalobidae; genus Acrobeloides; species Acrobeloides nanus. The sequence goes on from OZJO01008964.1 coordinate 9,943, forward strand.
AGTTTATGAAAAGTTTGGCGCGCATGACTAGGACAACGACCATTCAAGTTATTGGTGGAAGTTCGATCCCACCAGGGTTGGAATTTTTATTTTACAAATCACAAAAGATTGTATAAACAAATACCCTTAAATTACATGAAACAATTTTTTTGTCGGAAAATTATTAAAGCCGTAAAATTTGATAAGTATGAGTCTTAAAAAAGTAAAAGTTTTAAAAAGGTATACAACTAGTGAAGGGTTAACTTTTAATCACTATGGAAAAATCGAAAAATATCAATTTTTGACTTTTGGTTGTTTTTTTTATTCAGCCGACAATTCTAGATAAAAATTCTATACGTGCTTTTGATAATTTTTTCTAAAAGTTCAACTTCAATGTAAGAAATTGACGTTTGCTTTTTTCAAAAAATTCATTTCGGGACCAAGAAAATTAATTTTTTTAAAATAACCCCAGTTTTTTAAAATGAAAACGTGATTGTTACAAACTTCAAAACGTTATAACTTTTTTCGCACAAACGATTTTTTAAGATTTTGGTCTCAAAATGATCGTGAGGACTATAGAAAAAAGGCTATGCAACTATGACGTGTAGAAATAAGTCGCCGCCGCTGTAGAAAAAAGGCCTTAACTTTTGATACATGCTTAAAAAAATGATTTTTTTACAAAATGCGCTTTGTGAACATTTTAGGAGAACAACTTTCTAGATCACCATTTCCCCCGAAAAATTTATATGGGGGGGGGGGTCAAAAATTCAATTTTTTAGCTAAATTGCATTTAGCTCCCCGCAAAAATCCTAACTCCCCCAATTCAGCACAGAAATGCCTGAAAACTTGTACAAAGGGATTACACATGGGAATCGACCTTCAGTGTTATTTTTCGGATTTGAGCGCAGGAAGGGATATACAAACGGTGTTTTGGATTTTAAAGGGGTGCAAATTAGGGCCCTTTCTCAACAAAAAATTTTTTTGAAAAATGACCTTCTAGGGGTAAAAATAGGGTGAAAAATTGATTGCGCGCATCCCCGTCGCGTGAAAATGCTTCCTTGACCCTGATTCAGGGAATGGGGTGGGTGTATTGAAGCGAAAATCAAACATTTTCGGATTTTTATGAGAAAACCGTCGATTCTTAGGTTTTTCTAGNAAACGCTTCCTTGATCCTGATTCAGGGAATGGGGTGGGTGTATTGAAGCGAAAATCAAACATTTTCGGATTTTTATGAGAAAACCGTCGATTCTTAGATTTTTCTAGGCGAGGAATCGATTGCGCGCATTCTCGAGCCATGGAAACGCTTCCTTGACCCTGATTCAGGGAAAAATCGGTGTATTGAAGCTAAAATCAATTTATTTACGTAAATACTTATCCTGTCCCTGAATCAGGGTCAAGGAAGCGTTTTCACGGTTCGAGAATGCGCGCAATCGATTCCCTGCCTAGAAAAACCTAAGAATCGACGGTTTTCTCATAAAAATCCGAAAATGTTTGATTTTCGCTTCAATACACCCACCCCATTCCCTGAATCAGGGTCAAGGAAGCATTTTCACGCGACGGGAATGCGCGCAATCAATTTTTCACCCTATTTTTACCCCTAGAAGGTCATTTTTCAACAAAAAAGTGGTAGGATTAAAAGAAACAATGTTTAAATCAATACAATTAATCGAAGAGAAACTCACTTTGATTGCCTATTCATATTGATAAGGCATTTCAGAGATCATGTGAACTCCACATTGTAAATGAACTGGTTTTTCTCTACCCTGTACACGCCAATAATCTCTACTAAAGTGCGTGTAAAAACTTTAGGCCACTTGCCCCTAAAATAGCTAGTTAATCATGTGCTCAGTGTTTTGAATCTCGAGTCCAGTAGCGGTCCTGGAGTTCAAGGAAAAAATAGAATTTAAATTCGTTTCCGTCCCGATGGCTCATTCGAACGCCCCCATCAAAAATTTGTTGGCTCACTTACACTTGAACTAACAAGAATTTTAACTCATGCGTTTTTTGAACTAATGGTTCAAAAAACACATGAGTTTTTTGAACCATTAGTTCAAAAAACGCATGTTCAAATTCTTATTAGTTCAAGTGTATGTGAGCCGATTTGTTAAGAAAAAATTATTGAAATAACATTTAATTTTGATTTTTTAGTTCAAAAATACTGAAAATTACTTTTTTTGAGTTTTAAACAGAAATTGATCAATCTATATTTTTATTTTCAATACGACATTTATATTTCAATTTCTTACATGACAAGATCTCGTAAAATATGTAGTACACTCCGTTTCACATCTATAAACGCACTTTCGTAAAACTGATTTTTCAACGCATTTTTCTTTTTTTTCGTTTTGTGTGTGCAGGGTTTATCTCTCTCGGAAAGCTCCAAATTCGGTTTATTTCATCATGAATAAAATGCGATGAGTATGTGGACACGTTAAATGAGAGTCTCCTTCCGTTTATTCGAAGATTTCTTAGAATTCCGCTTGTGTTTCAACAGGATAACACCAGTGTCCACACAAGTCGTGAAACTAGGCGCTGTCTAGAAGCTGAAAGAATTGAATTAATGGATTGGGCAGCTTATTCTCCCGACCTAAATCTAATAGAAAATCTTTGGGGTATCATCGTGCGATGAATTTATGCGAACAACCGTCAATTTCAAATAAATGAAGAGTCAAAAACCGCTATTCGTGAAGCCTGGGCAAGCATTGACAATAAAACGACTCAAAACTTGGTGAATAGTACGCTAAATCGAATTTTTGAAGTTATTCAGAAATCTGGAGGGATATCTCATTATTAAAAAATTGTTACATGTTGTAATTTGGTTGATTATTTTTGAATAAAACAGTTTCACGAAAGTGCGTTTATAGATACGAAACGAGTATTTTGGAATATTTTTAATAAAAATATCGATTAGAAAGATAAATTTGTGAGATCACTTTTCAAAATATGGTTTTTCACTATGTGTAATCATGTGGTAATAGTGATTTGGTCAGATTTCTTAGTGATCACCCAAACTGTCAAAAATGGGGGAGTGTTTATAGATGTGAAACGGAGTGTATTAGTCACCACTAGCACTTAAAACGACTTGTATTTTTGCTGCCGCTTCGCTGCGGCCTAGACGACATATTTTTAAATTGATTGACGGATACGACAAAACGTTTTTCGTATATTAAAGCTTCCCTTGTGTGATAAGGGGAAACCTTTGATTTTGTACTGCCTTCGGCAGCATGGGGATGTTAAAAGGACCCTTCCCCAAAATTGTCAAGTCAAGTTAGATATCCTTCAAAAATGCTAGGTTTCTTTCTTTGTTCCCGCTCGCTGCTAGATATACCCCTCTAATCTTAATTAGGTATCCCCCACCAACTTGGGGAGAGGTTGTCTACTAGAGGACACCTGCCCCTCCCTTCTGTGAGCACCTGTCAGTTGGGAACATAGATTTATGTCACCAACTGACAATTGGGGAAATTGCCAGTTGGTCTCTACCAGGAGCTTAGGCCTAAACCTAGGCCTAAGCCCCTGGTAGAGATTTTATGTCACCAACTGGAAAAATTTTTTCGGGATAAAGACTTTCATTAGCATGAACCATTTGTTAGATTGATAATGATTTTATTTAAAGAACTCACAAATAGCACTAAAAATGACAAAAACAAGCACTAAAACGTTATCGTCCAATCCTGATGTACACTATAGAAAAAGCAAATAAAGGACACAAATTCGCATGTACATCTGTTCATCATGGATTTTCCAATTCAAACATGTTATTTTGATTTAATTTTGGATTTCCATAATTTCACTTATATTTAAAAAATGGGAAAATATTGATTAAATAAAAATCATTGTGAAAATTTGATTTCAATGCGATAAAATTTTTGAGAACTTTTCCAAAGTAAAATTTAAAAAATCATGAAAAAATTACTTTACATTTTTTACCGAAGTTTCGGAAGTGTCGTAGCCAGATCCCCAAGAATGTGGTGAGGATCTTTTCAAAATAAACTTTTTGCGATTTTTTAGACCACATAAACCATGGCGCAAGCGCAGGCACGTAGCCAGGATTTTCTGGCGGGGGAGGGAATGATCCCCCAATTATTGAAACAAATTTTCAAAAATTTTGAGAGAAGCATAAGGGGGCCACTAGGAAAATTTTTTTTTCACTATTCATTTTAATGAGATGAAACACACTCACAAGGGAAGAGAAAAATCTGTCAGAAAAATGTTTCGATGAAACCAAGTGTAAAAGATAGAGAACAATATCAACATGACTAAACTAACAAAAAAAGTTGCCCATATCCTTAAAGGGCCAGTGCAACAGAAAAATCGATTTTCTGGAAATAAGCCTATCGTGTAGAACTGCGTTCACTGATCATTTTTTATTTTTACACCATAGGGCGTAGGCCTCATTTTTATGGAGGAAACTTGCAAAAAAGTGATATGACTGGGGACAATTAAAATTCTATAAAACATAATGAAACTAAAGACGGGTGACCCATATTTCCTCTGTAGCACAGTGGTAAAGCTCTAGGTTTTTGTCTCAGAGGTAGCAGGTTCGATCCTCGCCAGGACAGTTCTTTTTTGCACTGTCCCCAGTCATCTCACTTTTTTGCAATTTTTCTCCACGAAAATGAGATTTACGCCCTATGGTATAAAAATAAAAAATGATCAGTGAACGCAGTTCTATATGATAGGCCTATTTCCAGAAAATCGATTTTTCTGTTGCACTGGTCCTTTAATCAAAGAGATAAGTATTTTTTTTAAGTTTTCGGTATAGCAAAAGTTTACTCTCAAACAAAACAAGTCAAAAATGGAGCAATGATTGTGTTCATATATGAGCACTCTCCCTAACAGTTACACTTTCCCATGTCGCATCACTGAACAAATTATCAATTAAAAATGACGTTTTTGGGGGGGGGGGTATGTATCATTTTTTGGCAAAACCTTATTGCCCATGTCGCATTTTTGTTAATGGAGACTAAAAAACTGATCTCGGTTTCCTGCCTGTATGGTTTTGGAATTCGAAAAATGTATTCTTATATTTTTATACTAAATCATTTTATTTTTTGTCAAGGAAAACTAAAAAACTGACTGTATTTAATAGCTTTTAATGCAAGGCCATTTGATTTTAAGTTCTCAAAAAGTAAATTCTTGTGTTATCTATTCTTTTGGTCATGCAATTATTTTTAAATTCTTTGTGTTTAATAGCGCTTATTTTTAGCATTTATTGTTAGCTTAAAAATATGATTAAATCATTTGTCGGCTGGTGCATAGAAATCATTTAGAACATCAATTCTAACCAATTCTATTATTATTTTCGGCTTGATTTATAGAATTTAAAAGTAACACTTCCTAGAACATGAAATATTTGATTAAATTTTTCATGTATATAATAAATTGTTATCAGGAGGAAAACTGTATTTTTTTAAATAGATGTTTCCTCTCGATAAAAATTAATACAATGAAATATAATTTTATCAAAATTCTATTATATTATAGAAGTGTATTTGTTTCTTAGATTTCTTTACATAAATATAAACTAATATCAATTTCAAGCAGACCCTACAGGCAATGGCACAGGGAAGAGGGGCACCAAGGAAAAAAAATTTCTATGGTATCAAAAAATTGGAAAATTTGTATTTTTTTCGTGAAATTTTCAAAATCATGTCATCACTTCATACGGAACTGTCCCTCTCCCTATTTCATGTGTACAGGCCAGAGTATGCTGTGGTTGGCTGGGCCTGTCTAGGCCAAGCTTGGGCTCGGACCTGAACACCTCTAGTCACTAATAAAGTAATTTTTTATATGGGCAAAAAAATAAAGAGGGGAATTAGGAAAATTGTTTGATTTTTGAAGATTTTTTATGGGTATATTAATCCCCTTGACCCCTTAATACGATATCGTAATATATAATCTTAATATATCTTAAATACGTGCCTGCTTCCGTTGTACTTTACTTTGAGAGAATTGGCCATCTCTCAAAAATTTTTGAAAAAACGCCTTGGATAGATTTGGCACATTGAAAAAACTTAAGATATTTTGTCCCAACCATCAAGCACCATGAAAAATTCACCTTGTGGCCAAGTAATGTTGCATGGAATTGAAATGCTCTTGATATAGGCCCCAAACGAGATCTAGTCGATAGGAAAACATTGCTTAATAAAAAACCAATTTTTTTAGGAAATTGGTTTTTTATTATATACAATTTTATTTGTATGATAAAATATTGAATTATGATATTTCTGATTTCGACCTCCGAGATCGAACCCTCGCCCTTCAGAGTACAAAGCGAGAGCTTTAGCATTAACTATGCTCCCCGGACTTTTTTCTCTTTCAGTGATGCAATCTATAGTTAGTTTCTTATCCCAACTCATTGACTTAGTAACTAATTACAAGACAGAAATTATATTCAGCTATGAACATTGGGATATGAGCTCGGACTATTGGAGATTCCCGGAATTTTTAACGTGGCTTACAATGAAAGATATTAAAACAGCTGTTACAACTCATGTGGATTCTCGTATGGATTCTGTGTAGATTCATGCTGACTATTTGTGGATTCTGGGAGATCATATTTTTAAAACGAATTTTTCAATGTTTTTGAGTTTTCTCGAAATTTTCTAAAACAATGTTGTCTTTTTTCTACTGTCGAAATGCCAACACTAATACTAAATAATCACCAAAAAATTTTTGAAAAAGTCATAAAAAATAGGCCTAAAAACCTTTTTTAAAAGGCAAGAAACAAAGGTTTTTCCTTTTAGAAAAAAGGCGTATTTTTGATGACCTTTCAAAAATATTTTTGATGATATTTAATATTAGTGTTGGCATTTTGATAGTAGAAAAAAGGCAATATTGTTTAGAAATTTTCGAGAAAACTCAAAAACATTGAAAAATGCCCTTTAAAGTTTTTTCTAAAAGGAAAAACTTTAACCCATTTTTGCCCGAATTTCCGCGGATTTTGGGTCGGAAAAATTTTTTTTCTGAAAAGTCACGTCTAGGCCTAATTTTATGCGGGGAATCCGAAAATGACA
>OZJO01008968.1:0-19410 GCA_900406225.1 Acrobeloides nanus
TTTTTTTAAATTCTCAAAAATCACCCTCGGGGATCGAACCAGCGGGCCCACGTTGCTTAACTTGCCAGATCGGACGGAATCGCTCATAACTGGGGTTGGGAAGTTTCTAATATATCTCTTTTTGAAACAAACTATAGCATAATGGTAGCGCATTTGGATGGTAGCCAGGAGGTCCGGGTTCGAGTCCCGATCGGATCCGAAAACTTTTGCATAATTTAACAATTTCAATATTGTAATGCCTTCATTAATAAATGTTTATATAAAAGCGTGCACCGCATTCTAAGATAATTAAGTACCCAACAACCCATACAAATGGGCAAATAGCCTAATATAATTGTCCAGGTTCAACTCAAAAAATCCAATTTTTGAATGCCATTGTCAGATTCTCATAAAAATGATTGGAAATTGTTCATCATAGTCCAATAAACATCTTTTTGGGATCAAAACCTCAATTTTTCGATAAAAACGCCCTATTTTCCATAGTTAAAAAAATTCTAGACAGTCAAAAATCGACCGCGATGATTCATTTCGTCGCGAAATTTTATGAGGAACAACTTTGTAGCACATCACTTTGACTGGAAAAATCATTTTGGGGATCAAAAATTGAGTTTTACTTCAATACATTCGTTTTGATCCCTGTGGAAGGCCATTTTGTATCGAATTGTTGGACTCTCTTTCCATCTCCTTTTCCCATAACTTAAAGGGACACTAACCATTGCTTAGGTTTTGTAAAAAAAAAACTTTTTTTTAAAATTAATAAAAAGATGAGTTTCAACCGAATTTTTTTCGGGCAACCACATTTCGATTGCTAGTAATCTGGAGAATTTTTTGTAAAAAAAAACTATTGAAATATCACACGTTTTATCCGAGATATAGCCATTTGAAGTTTGAACCAAAAATGCCCATTTTGCAAAAATTCGCTAAAAATTTATTTTTGGTCGAATTTATTCAAGTGACCATATTTTGAAATGCTAGAAAGTTGTAAATTTTTCCACAGAAAAATTATTTGAAAAAAAAATATTATCGCTGAGTTATGACTAATAAGCACCCATTCTAGACTATAAAAAGATTTTATTCTCTATTTTTATATTGGGTTGTTTCATAAATTGTTGCCGCTCAAAAAATACATCTAAAATCAGCATTTTTTGCTCGTTTTCGATGAAATTTTTTTCAGTAGTAGGCAAGAATGTTTGACGAATACGATCCAATCAGTCTTTTTGAGTGTAACTCATGTTTTCGTGTCAATACTCAAACTTTTTGAGAGCCCACTTTAAAAATTTAGCTCTCAAAGATGTATCCTTATTTTAACACTCCGAATACCGACTGAAATTTTTGTCCATTTTACTATTTCCAGCTATGCTGATTACGAATACGCTAAAATAAAAAATTTTACTAAACGAAATTTTGAGCTAGTGGCCTTTGAACTTTATACCATGTTGATAATTGGATGTCGTTAGTAAAATGGGCATATCTCCTCGTAGGAATTGAATTGGGAGATGGTTGACCGCTCAAGTGAAAGCTGGTGATCCACCCTACAACTATTGTATAAACACCTATAGAAAGTTTTCGCTTTAATAAAAATTTATGAGCATATCTTTGAAAAAACTCCGATTTTTTACCGGGCTTTTGGACAAAGATCGGCATTTTAAGCCGTGTTGCAGGGCTTTCCATAAGAAATGACATCACAATCCGTATAGCCCAAATTCCCAGGATAATTTTTATATATTGGGTTTGGTATGTTTGTACACAAATTTACTAGCTACAAGCCAATTTATGTTGAAAAAAATGATGATTTTTCGACACTTTTACCTTACCAAGCCCCCAAAACCTATGTTAACTTAGTTCTTTTCGTCCAAGAATGAATTGTTTCACCGCTTTGGGCTTCGGCAAAAATTTCTGATCATTTGGGAACAATTTTGAAAAACTTTATTTTTGAGTCCAGATCAGAGGTCTTAAAAGTCGATGTTAACATTAACATCGAAATGTTAACATCGATGTTAATTTTTAAATTTATTATTTTTTGCTGTTTTCGAATTAAATAGCTTAATTATGATCGTTTATGATAAAAGAGAAGTAAGATTTCGGAAAAGAGGTGGATCATAAAAAGAAGAGTGGGGGACTTTTGCGCCCTCATATATGCGCAACGACACTTGCGCACTCGACTTTTGGGCATCCGATTTTTCGCCCCAACATATTCACCCCGACATTTGTGCCCTAACATTTCGCACCTGACTTGTTCGGCTTTTCCGTTTTTAAAATTTTCGACCTTTTTTGAAAGATATTTTACAAGTCAAGTGCGCAAATATCGTTGCGCAATTATGGAGCACAAATGTCGGGGCTCAAATATCGGGGCGCAAATATGAAAGTTCAAATGTCTGGTGCGCATATGTGAGGGCACAAAAGTCCCCCACCCAAAAAGAACCATATTATCCCAAATTCGTCTGCATGGAAGGGGTCCCAGGTGCAGTAACTGACTTCACGATTAGGGATGTAGATTTTTGAAAAAAAATCTTTTGCTATTTCCATACTTTAATTTTAAATAAGTTTGTCGATTAATTAAAAGGAACAAAGTTCGATTAATATTGAGACAAAAAGTGCAACGATTTCCACAGTGTAATTCTCGTTTTTGCTGCTAATTTATAGTGCGATGAACAGTGATGTCTTGATTTTGGTTTAATTGCCACAGTGTAATTCTCGTTTTCGCTGCAAATTTATTGTATGATGAACAGTGATGTCTTGATTTTGGTTTGATCAAAATTTGGTTTGATTTTGAATCAAACCAAAATTCCAAAATCAAAATCATCTTGGAATGATTTTGGTTTTGATTTCAAAAATCAAAATCAGAATTTTTTATTTTTATTAAAAAATCAAGCTGTTTATTTTGATTTCATAGCTTTTTTAAATGGAAGAATTATATTCTGATGAAGGGCAATTTTTTGGGAAACTTTCGGATTCTGAATTCCGATTCTGGCTTCGGATTCAGAATCCGGATTCGGATTCTCAATCTGGATTCCGAATCCGAATTCTGAATTCGGATTCAGAATCCGGATTTTGATTCTGAATTCGGGTGTTGAAATCTGAATTTGGATTTAGACTCCAGAATTAGAATTCGGATTCAGAATCCGTATTCTGAATAAGAATTCGAATTCAGAATTCGAATTTAGAATCCAGATTGAGAATCAGAATTCAGATTCTGAAAATCAAAACCAAAATCAAAAATTTTGATTTTTGAAATCAAAACCAAAATCATTCCAAAATGATTTTGTAATTTTATACGAAGAATCGATTGCTCGTATTCCCGAACCGTGAAAACGCTTCCTTGACCCTAGTTCAGGAAAAAAATCAAAAAATCACACTTTTAATGCATAAAAAAATCGGTGTTTTGGGTTTTCAAGTATTAAAAGTATGATTTTTTGTTTTTTCCCTGAATCAGGGTTAAGGAAGCGTTTTCACAGTTCGAGAATGCGCGCAATCGATTCTCCGCCTAGAACAACCTAAGAATCGATGGTTTTCTCATAAAAATCCGAAAATGTTTGATTTTCGCTTCAATAACCCACTACCTTCCCTGAATCAGGATCAAGGAAACGTTTTCACGGTTCGGGAATGCGCGCAATCGATTCACCGTATAAAATTACCCCTAGAGGGTCACTTGTTAACAAATTTCTACTCCGGCCCTGTTTTGAGCTTCCCCTTTTAAAAAAAGCTCTATTTTGGATGCGTGTTGCATGAAAAGAGGGTCAGCGAGAAAAATGAGAACATACATTTGGCCATAAGCAACCGCATATCTGAGTAGATGGTGCACCCCCCCCCTTGCAAACAAAAAAAGAATCTCCGTCCAAACTTCTCTCTTTGATTTTTAGAATTAAAAACAAAACAAAATTCGCTAAAATCGAGATTTTTCAGGTCCCAAAATTGTTTTTACGTGTAGAGACGCAAACCGAACAAACTGTAAAATATGTTTGAAAGGTCTTGGTTTGAAGATAGTCCATAGCTTGATACTTTTTTGGCCTAGGCCTCGTATAGCCAGAGATCGAATGTGGGGTCCTTAACCTTAGGGGGTTGAGGAATGTGTCTTCTTCATGCCATATCTCCACAGGGACCCCACTCTTACTGGTAACACGGGGTATATTCGTGTTCTACACTCCATGCCTAACAACTATAACCATGTTTACAAAGGACGTCCGGCGAACCTGATAACAAAAAGTTAGCGCCTCGAAGCTAATTTTTCCTTAAATATTGGGTTGTTGCATAAGTAATTTAGGCCCATAAAATACATCTAAAATTTTTCACTCGTTTTTGATAATTGGTTTTTTTATATCATAGGCTTTAGGGGTTTGACCCATAGCCGGTTGGCTAACGCGCTCGACTTCACTCATAGGTATCGTGTTCGATCTCGCTCCCAAAAGCCATTTTTTATTTTGTTGTCAAAATTCATGAAAATTTTTGCATATCCACATTTTTATGCGGGGAACATGATGGCGCTATTATTTTCTATGAAAAATTTCAAATGTGATTTTTTGTAATTTTTAAGTTTTAGTCTAACCCTTCAAAATGCACATGATAGCAGAATTTATCAAAAATTACCGTGACAATCGAAGATTATTACTCCTAATCGTCTATATAGCCTTATTTCTGGATAATATGCTGCTCACCACTGTTAGTAAGAGCCAAAAAAAAATTCGTACCCTAATATCCAATTTCTAGTCCCTATAATACCTGAATATCTTCTACGTATATCCAATCCAAATGCTTCAGAAATCTTGCTCGATGATAAAATTCCGGATACTCAAACGAATATCCATGGAAAACGACAAGTCGGTGGATGGGACAATATGGATTGGAACAATACTGGGGATACTCCAGGACTTCCAAATAGTGAAGGACTAGCGCCAAAAGTAACTTTCTGTCATTAAAAAAATAATTGTTTTTTAGCTTCCACCTTCACCACCAAGAAGCAAGCCAAAGTCAAAAACGCCATCAAAAAGTTCTATGAGGCCTACAAATAGGCCGATAAATCAAGATAGTGAAGAAATTGAAAGGAATGCTCAAAAAATTAGAGAAGTGAATGAAAAGTATAGGCACGATGCGCTGACGGAGGAAAATGTCCATGTTGGATTGATGTTTGGGTCAAAGGCACTGGTGCAGCTGATAACGAACCCACTTATAGGTCAACTAACTAATAAGTATGTACAAGAGTATTCATGGCCCACCAAAGAGGAAAAAGGTGCAGGCAAGGGTCAAGATTAAAAAAATTTAGTCAATCGGCTCATCGAGCGCTTCAAAATGAGTACCATATCATGAGGTTTTGAGGTTTTAATCCATGATCGATTGGTTAACGTGCTCGAAATTCACTCATAGATCGCGGGTTCGATCCCGGTCCCAAAAGTCATTTTTTATTTTGTTGTCAAAATTCATGAAGGATATCCACTAGGACATGACTTATAAATTCCCTATATACCCTATTTAGAATCGGCTATACAGTACCCATGTTTACTGGTTTTGTAATAATGTTCCTATCTACTCTAATGTTTGCGTTTGGTGGAACACTTGGAACTTTATGGCTAGCTCGAGCTCTACAAGGCATTGGTTCAGCTTGCACTAGTACATCCGGTACAAAATCTCAGTCCAAACCGCCCATTTTCACCCCTTAACTTTAGGTATGGGTATGTTAGCCCAAGCTTACCCAGATGATGCCGAACGTGGATCAGCCATGGGTATTGCCCTAGGTGGTTTAGCTCTTGGAGTACTGGTTGGACCACCCTATGGTGGTTTGATATATGAATGGGCTGGTAAAGAACTTCCGTTTATTCTATTAGCGCTTTTGGCACTTTTTGATGGAGGTTTGAGTTTAAATTTTGGTGTTTATTGGCACGAAAATTTAGTGCTACAATGCATGATTTTGAAGCCTAAAGTAGATCGAGGGGAACAACAAGAAGGCACAGCGATTAAAGAATTGTTGAAAGATCCATATATTTTGGTTGCTGCGGGTAAGAAAAAAATTCAAATTTTGTTTGACGTTCCCAGATGATCACATATGTACAAACACCTCCCCCCGAAAATGTTAACTTTCTGCTGGAGGTAAAAACATAAGGGAACACGGTGTACCAAGGAGAAAAAAGGGCACTAAAAAAAGGGCACTATTTCTTACACTTACCGTTATTCAGGCTCAATCACCATCGGAAATCTTGGCATAGCTATGTTAGAGCCCTCTCTTCCCCTATGGATGATGGAGAGCTGGAAAGCTGGCTCTTTCGAAAGAGGAGCTGCATTTTTACCAGCTAGCATCTCATATTTGATTGGAACAACTATTTTCGGACCCCTGGCGCATAAAATTGGCAGGTTTGTATACAAACAATCAAGTTTTCGAGCTAATAGAATTTTTAAAATTTTCGATGGCTTAGTGGCTTCATTGGATTAGCGGTTATTGGATTTTGTTTGTTATCGGTAAAAAAATTTCGACTCCCCTCCTCCACAAATAATTTTTTTAACTTTTAGATCCCGTCGGCGGAAAGTGTCTACGGACTTATTGTACCCCTGTTTTGTATGGGATTCTCAATTGGTATGCAGATTTTCGTGTAAAAAACAAACATTTTTAAACAAATTTTAGGCATGATTGATGCATCAATGTTCCCACAAATGGGATATATTGTTGATGTCAGGCATGTTGGTGTTTATGGTTCGATTTATGCCATAGCTGATGCTGCATTTTGCTTTGCTTTTGCTCTGGGGCCATTTTTCAGTGGGCCTTTTGTTAGGACACTAGGTTTTCCGACGTAAGAGTTGGAAAATTCAAATTTTTGTTTTACATACACAAATTTTTGTAATACTTGCACTCATAGGCGTAGCCAAGGGGGGACTAGTGAGGCTTTAGCCTCCTTGTCGTCTAAAAATTTAATAGAAAAGCGCGATTTTTTAAGGAAAAAACGCATTTTTAACAAAATTTACACGTTCAGCCTCCCCTATCGCCGATTAGCCCCCTCTGTTGCAAAATCCTGGCTACGTCTATGCTTGCACAAAATCCCTGAAAATCAGGGTAAAATTAAATTTTATCAAATTATCGAACTTTTTTAAAGACAATTTTTAGCATGATGTACATAATCGCGTTGATCAACTTTCTCTATGCTCCTCTTATGTTCTTTCTCAGAAAACTTCCTGAGAGAGTCCCTCGAAAAGAGGTATAAAATTTTTCGAATTCTTTTTTTAAATTTTTGATTTTTTAGACATCCCAGATCATGGAGTCTGCCATCGATGGAAACCCACAAAATGACCAAAAAATCGAGAGAATTATTGAGTCAAATCCAAGATACTGAACAATACAATTACAATCATAGATCGGCAAGGGGGGGGGAGCCTCCCCCTGACCCACTCACTCATGGGCCCAAAATTGAGGGGGACCACCTTATGGATCTAAAATTGAGGGGGGACCATCTCATGAGCCCCGCCGATCCATAAAAATTGGGTGTTAGAAGACTATCTTAAGCTAAAAAAAGGTCGTTTTTTTGGTGGAGGTGGTGGGGGACCACCTTATCGGGGATTCCCTCCCCCCACCTTGCTGACCTTGATTATAATCTCAACTCAGCATGGTCTGATTAGATTTCTTTAATTTTAAAAATTTAATTGTTATTTTATAGAATTTTTTAGCATAAATAAATTTTTTAACACAAGATCGACTGCGACATTTGTCTATTATACTATTTCCAGCTATGCTGATTACGAATATGCCAAAATAAAAATTTTACTTCGCAAAATTTCGAGCTAGTGCTGTGAACTTTGAGATCTGCGAAAACTTGGATATTGATAGTAAAATGGAATATCTCGGAAACTCGAAATGTTTGAGAGGTTTTGGTGTCATTGGAATGTTGGGTCCACGCGCTACAACTTTTGTGAAGATCACAAGACCTCTCTCTTTTCCATCTAGAAAAAAAGATAATCGCAATTCTTTGCGACATACCATGATTTTTTGACCGTTTTTTTCAAAGATTAACATTTTTAACACGGGAATATTCCAAATTTCCGGTATATTCTATTATTTTAAGCTATTCTGAGAACATTCAAAAAAATTGTTTGAAAAAAAGTTGTTATTTATAAAAAAAAGAAATAATTTAACATGAATTTTTAAGTAAAATTAAAAACCACGATTTTTATCATGAACTTGGCTCAGTGGTACTGCTCCAAAATTCAAGTCTAAGCTCTCGGGTTCGAATCCCACTTGAGTCGATCTTGTTTTCTCGTATTTTTTATACATTTGCATATATTTTACATAAATTAAGCATTTGGGAGGGGGAATTTATTTTATTATGGAGAGGAAACCTTCCCTTCCCCCATTTACAGAGCACTAGGCCTTTCCTTACCGACCCTTCATTACCGGCCTTCCCTTACAGGACCATTCATTACCGACAATCTATTACCGGTCTTTCATTACTGAACCAAAAAAAATTCAAATTTTTTCAAAAAAATTGTGCCACCCATTTTTCGCACCCTGTTCGGTAAAAAATGCCGGTAATGAATGGTTTGGTAATGAAAGACCGGTAATGAATGAACGGTAAGGAATGGTCCGGTAATAAAAGGCCGGTAATAGATGGTCGGTAATGAATGGTCCGATAAGGAAAGGCTGGTAAGGAATGGTCCGGTAATAAAAGGCCGGTAATGACTAGTTTGGTAATGAAAGGCCGATAACGAAAGGCCGTAACGGTAAGGAAAGTCCTAGTGCCCTGTAAATGACCTTTCGTTACCGGCCTTTCGTTTTGAAAAGGTATCAAATAAAAATTTGGTTGTCGGCAAAAACGAGTTAATGGAAAATGCGTTAGGAAAAATTGTGAAAAATACACTAATATCGGCGGTCTTTGATCCTTCTTTTTCCATGTAGGGAAATTTTCATATGTCAATATAGACAGTTATGTAGCACTTGTCATTCAAACAACAGAACCGGTTAATTTAGATATTATACTCTCATACGTGATTTTCTTTAAAACGGAAGAAGTTTCTTTTAATCTTCGGACTTTTTAATTGTACTTTTAAAAAATGGGAGAAATTTCCAAGGATATTTCTTCTACTTTACAAGCTAATGAAGAAGTTGTCGAAATTTTGCATCCTAAAGGTGGACCAAGATTGAATAAAATGGATGGGCAAATCCTACCCATATTTACGACGCCTCAAATTTGGAAGTAATTTTTTCTTTTCTTTAATTTTATACAAATTTCTAGGTCTATCAAAGAAATGAAGCCTAGAAATTCAGATGTTTTTATCTGTACTTATCCTAAATCGGGAACCACATTTATGAAGCAAATTTGTGCACAATTGTTAGATAACAATTATCGTATCGATCAAGGTAATTGCTGTACTATCTCTCATTTAAAGTTTGATTAACCCGTTTTTGCCGGTAAATCGCAGAAATATGCTAGAAAATCGGAAAGATACGCCCTAAAGGTTTTCGGGGACGAGGAATCGATTGCGCGAATTCCCAAATTCTAAAAACCATTGTCTGACCCTGATTCAAGGAAGGAGTTGGTGTATTACAGCGAAAATCGAAAATTTTTAGATGTTACCGCCCCAAAAATATATCGAAAATCGGCATTTTTCGCTCGTTTTCGATGAAAATTTTTTCCGTAGTGGATAAGAGTGTATGCTGAATACGATCCAATCGGCCTTTTGAGCGAAACTCATGTTTTCGTGTCAATATGCAAACTTTTTCGAAAAATTAGGGTCTCAAAGATGTACCCTTTTTTGAAGATTAATCGTGTTTAGCTAACCAAAAGCTTGATTTGAAAACTTCGTCTTTGGAAAAGACCGGATCTGAAGTAATCGAAGTAATGCCAGACCCACGTTTGATAAAAACCCATTTAAACTATAATTTGGCTCCTAAAAATTCAGAAGCAAAATATATTTATGTTGTACGTAACCCGAAAGATGTTGTAGTTAGGTAAAGTTTCGTTATTTATTCTAATGACGAAGATTTCTTAAGTTATTATTTTCATTGCAAACTGTTCAAGTATTATGGGTTTAAAAATGGAAAGTTGGATGTTTTCTTCGATATATTTCTTGCTGGCGAGGTAGAGTGGGGGTGTTATTTTGAACATTTACTTTCATGGTTGACCCATATCGATGAACCTAATATCTTGTTAATAAAGTAAGGAGAGAGAAAATTAGTAAATAGTGGTGATAGTAGAGAGGTACTAAAATGGACTTTTATTCTGGTGATAGTAGAAAGGTACTGAAATGGACTTTGATTCTGACATACAATAACGGAAAATAAAGTCCGATTAAACTTTATAATGCCATATCTCCGTCAATTTAAATTCATTTAGGCTAAGCGATAGCTTATTGAATTCCTGAGATCAAGACGAACAACATTGTAGAACATAAGTTTTCATGAAAAAATTTCTGTGAGGGAGAAAATACATATGAAAACAATGGATTTTGAATGACTTGTTTTTGAATGATATATTTAACTATCATAATTCAATCAAAATACCAATATTTTCATACGGACTCTCTCCATCAAAGAAATTTTTTATGAAAATTGATATTCTATAAAGTTGTTCGCCGTGATCTCAGGAATTCAATGAGCTATCGCTGTAAGGTTCTCCACTAATTCAAATGGAAGCACCAATGGTAGCACTAATTGCACTCTCGGCGTCGAGACGGTTTTATTCTTCAGGGTCAACGAATTTTCGAATGTGGTCTTCAGCAAATTTATAGCCCAATAAAAGATGAATAAAATTGCAAAAGACCACATTCGAAAATTCGTTGACCCTGAAAAGTTATTCTCGCTTGAAATTTTGTGTCTCGACATTTTTTCTACTCATATGACTAATGATAAGTCTCTTAAAATTAGTTGAGCAATAACGACCTTTGCGTTCCATAGGTGAAAATAATTTTTATTGTATCTTTTTATTTAGATATGAAGATATGTTGGAAGATATCGATGCCATAGTGAAGAAAATTGGGTTTTTTATTGGAGGAAATGCAGCTGAAACTGTTTCAAATACTATAAGTTTACAGCAAGTAATAGAGCAGAGCAGATTTGACTCAATGAAAGAGAATCAAGATCGTCTTTTTGTGCATGTTGAATCTTATTTTGAAGGGTCAGTTTATAAATCTAACGTTAGGGAGGGGAACATGTGAAAAGACTCACGACATCTCACAAATGAGGAGGGGATGAGGGGTTTTTCCAATTTTTTGTAAATTTAGTTTCTGGATAGAGCCCATCCTGCATTGTATAGAAAAAATTTAGAGGTGGCAATTTCATGCGTAAAGGATGTAAACGTGATTGGAAAAACTATTTAACGAGAGAACAAAGCGAGAGAATCGACCAGGCTTTCGTCAAACATCTAACAGGAACAATAGCAGAAAACTGGTGGAAAGAAGAAATGAAATGGGATGAAGATTAAAGCATATATAAAAGTTTTAAAATTGCATGCATAGTTCGTGTTTTACTGCAATTTTTGCTTGATTTTTTAAATGTTAACTATAGGATAAAGACAAGGCTAAGGCCAATTCGGTTAACCACTTGAAAAATTGAACGGTTACTAATGGTTCGGTTAACCGAATCGTAACCGTTTATAACCGCTTATAACCGTCTATAACCGATTGTACTAAAATAATACTTTAACGAGCTTATGATAGGTCCTGAAATTTTCCATAAAATTTTTTTAGTCTATTTTTACATAAAAGTTAATGCTTTTGCTAAAAAAGGCTTAGTTTTTATTACTGATGCCAAAATCCATGATATCGGACGAATGAGAAGTTAGTATTTTCAAAAACATCTAATCGATTTTATAATGGCAAACAAGAAGACTCACTGATCGTATCTATACTTTAATTTTCAATGAGTTTTCAACGAGTAGAAAGAACAAAGTTAGATCAATATTGAGATAAACAATGCAATGATTTCCAAAGTGAAATACTTGTTTTCACTGTAAATTTGTTATGTGATGAAAATTTGTGAATATTCTTCTTTCTTATTTATTTTGAGCCTTAACGAAGTATTCATTATCATTTATAGTCAATGTGCGTTTCAATATTATAAAGGTAATGATGTACAGAGCGGTCTTTTTTGTAAGCCAATTTTGACCGTATTCCCGAGGTTAGGGCAAAAATAGTGGCGGATTCTTATTCAGAGTCTAGAAAAACCCTAGGAGGGTCGAAAACTTTGTCAAATTCGACTTCTATAGCGAATATCAACATTTTAGAATAAGCTATATCATGAAAAACTAACTTTTTTGACAAAGTCTCGATATTGACACGAAAACATGAGTTACGCTCAAAAAGATTGATTGGATAGTATTCAGTATTCGTTCTTTCCTACTACTGAAAACATTTTTAAAACTTTAAAATGCAGATCTTGAAAAACCCAGCTACACCCTTGCAGTCGACCCTTTCATCACTATGCTCCACTCTAATAGTTTAGATGAAACGAAGGAAGTGTCTGATGGATGTACACTTTGTGCAACCAAAGAGAGTTATTGTATAGATACTACTATATATCGATGCGAATCAGGCTCTTTCACAGAAGTTGTGTGTCAGCCTAATGAAATTTGTGTGATATCGTCTATTTGTAATTCTTCATGCAGATTGGCACCTTCTATATGCAGTGTCGAACAAGCGCCGGATTCAATTTCCGAATGCAGGCTAAGCAACACTGGTCTATTAAGAAAATACAAAAGAGCCAATATAGCCGGCCCTCTTATTGTTGAAGGATGTAAATTTTGCAAAGGAAGGAATGCAATCACTCGAAAATTTGGCACATGCACCACCAATGATACTGTACATAAAACCGAGCAATGTGCAAGTGGTAATGTGTGTATACAAACTGGATGTGAAGTTAAATGTGAGCCATTAAAATATGGATGTTTCTTAAAAATTGAGCCAAGCTCCAATGAAACCGAACAACATCCGTTTAAGCCTATTGGATGCAATACTTGCCAGAGAGATCCCTATAAAATCTCATCATGTGTAGAAGGGAATTTAGCATATAAATTTGTTGAAACGCCCTGCCCAACGGGCACTCGTTGTGTCCAAGTCGATGAGTGCGAAGCAAACTGTGAGCTAGTTGATCAGACGCCATGTGAAGTGGAAAATAAACATGAAAAGAAGGATTATAAGCCAGATGGATGTGTTTTTTGCAAGTATTAAATAAACTAATATAATTTATGACCGATCACCGGATTCTGCAAGATAAGGACGAGTAGGGTAGGGTAGGGATTAGGCTTACAAGGGATCCTCACAGCTTGAGAATTTTCAAATTTAAATTTAATATTTTTTCTTAAATTTTATGCCAAATGACTCCTTATGACACAAAATGAAAAACCCCAAGTCACTAAAGCTCTAGCTATAATAGAACGCGGTAAAAAACTTTAAAAATTCTTTCGTCTTCAACCGGAATCGAACCTGCAACGTGCAAAAATTACAATGATAATTAGGAATTGTAGGAAAAAGTTAACAGACTATCAAAAATATTTCCTTCTTATGTGAAAATTTATAGATATATCTATTTTAGAGATGAAAAAGTTGATGAAGTTTACACATGTAAAGGTCGAGATGGCATGCAAATTTCTCGTTGTACCAATGATGAACAATGTAGTGAAGTTGAAGAGTGCCGCGCAAAATGTCAAAATAATCATAGTTCCATAATAATTTCAAACAAACCGACCTCTGCAACGGTCGATCAGAATGTCTCATTCCTTTTTTACAAGCTTGCTATTATTATCCTCTTTATTTTCTTGGCATTGTCAACTTTACTTCAACACCATCGCTTAACTAAGCTTAAGAAAAAGGTGAAAATATTTATTGCAGAGAAGCAAGCAAACATGAATGAATTGGTGCTCATCAAAGCTAATGAACTTGACATTAGTAAAAAGAATGTAGGTGGTGGTGAATTTGGCAATGTCTTTTTTGGAAAATACCTAAACAACAGCAAAAGAATTCCCGTTGCCGTCAAGATTCTTAAAGGAGTTGAAGAGCAAGAGTTGATCAAAGAAGCTGGGATCATGGCTCAACTTGACCACCCACATTTGACAAAGCTGTTTGGAATTTGTCTAGCTGAGGGAATCAAAATTGTGTCTCCACTTCGACCACTTGGATCCCTCGAAAATTACCTTAAGAAGAATCATGATTATCTTGAACCTAAGGAACTTGTACTATACTGCTATCAAATTGCATCAGCCATGGATTATCTTGTCTCTAGACACATCATTCACCGAGACTTGGCTACAAGGAATGTGCTAGTGAAAAAACGCGATCATATCGAAGTCACAGATTTTGGCTTGTCTGCTGTTCTCCATCAGAATTTAATTTTGCCTTCGAAAATGCCCTATCGGTGGGTAGCTATGGAACTGTTAGGCCAGCCAAGAGACAAGGCACTATACTCCGAAGCCACTGATGTATGGTCATTTGGGGTCACGTGCTGGGAAATTTTGACTTTTGCTAGAATTCCGTATGAAGGAGTCCGCCTAGATGGACCCAATGTCCTTGCTTCGCTATATACCTATTTGAAAAATGGCAACCGGTTGATTCGGCCAGTGAATTGCAGCTTAGAACTTTATCAAACTCTACTATTATGCTGGGCGCCAAATCCGATCACTAGACATAACTTTAAAGTGCTAAGAGAGCAATTTGAAGCATATAAAGAAGATCCCCATAAATATGTCACTACTCAGAAAAATGTTCGTGTTGTTGAAACTATTGTTGATGAGGATGGCTATTTTGGTAAAGAATCAACAAGTTTCTACAAAAAACTTAAAAACTCTGGATCTGATGAAATTCCGAAAATCAATGAAGAAGAGCGATCAAGCATAGGTAGAGAAAATTTGCGAAAAAAATCTATCGACAATCAATATACTCGTCCACTAAATCATTCAAGGAGTGAATCGAATGACAGTTACTTATCTGTAATACTGGATCACGGATATGATTTTGTAAAAAGTGTGTAAATTGTGGTATGCAGCACAAGTTTCAACAAGTGACGATCTTTGTTACCGACCAGAAATATGTGATTTTGAGCACGAACATTCTTACAAGGAAACACCCCAAACTGTTAGGTCACAATCGATATCAAAACCGTTCTAAAAATATTTTACATGGTCGGTTTATTGGGAAAAATAAAAAAATTTTTCCCCGTGAGGCCATCTAATAGGGTAAAAAAGCGTTTGAAGTTTGCGTTATTTTTTGAATTTTCCACCAAGACCCTGAATCAGGAATTTTAAATATAAAATATTCGTTTAGTACGAAAAATCGTCATAACTTTAACAGCTTAATGTTTCAGGCCTCCATTCCTCCCCCTAGAACCCCACCTACTCCCTAACTTTTCATGAGGAACATTTTTCACGTTGACGAGAAATTCTAAAACAATTCTGGTTTTTAAGTGTTACTCGAAAAATCGCCATAACTTTAAAACAGAATTTTTTTAGAATTTCTCGTCAACGCGAAAAATGTTCCTCATGAAAAGTTAGAAAGTAGGTGGGGGTTCTAGGAAGAGGAATGGAGGCCTGAAACGTTAAGCTGTTAAAGTTATGGCGATTTTTCGTACTAAACGAATATTTTACATTTGAAATTCCCGCCAAAATCCTGATTCAGGGTCTTGGCGGGAAATTCAAAAAATAACGCAATCTTCAAACGTTTTTTTACCCTATTAGATGGCCTCATGGGGAAAAAATTTTTTTTTATCCAATAAACCGATCATGTAAGATATTTTTAGGCCGGTTTTGATATCGATTGTGACCTAACAGTTTGAGGTGTTTCCTTGTTAGTGACCATGGCGACAAATTTACCACGGTGCGACAAATTTGTCTTTGTTATGATGAACAAATTATGTTCGTGCTAAAAATTCGCATATTTCAGAAGTTGTTTTATGACAAACTCTGATCCTTATAACTTTTGAGATAATTGCGTTTAATTTGGGTTCATGTTTTCGTTGTAATGCATAAACTTTTTAAAAAGTTTTGCACAAAAATTGACTTTTTTGCTCAAAAAATGAAAATTGAATATTTTTTAAACATTAACAATTCATAATTTACAATAGTAAAGATAGCTTTCATTTTTGGGAATCTTTTGTTTCGGATTATTATCACGCCGAGAATGGAAATACAAGTAACAGAGTTGTCGCAAACTCGAAAATTTGATTATTTTGAGACTCAATAAAATAATCGAGTTTTCGAGTTTGGAAGAAGTAATACTTTTAAGAAACAACTTCTCTTTTTGCATTATAAACTGCCAAAATGTAAAAATAATAATTAATTTGTTTTATCTATATGAATGTTTAAATTTGATCATTTTAAAGAATTATGTAAAAATGAATATAATCAAATCACAAATCATTAAAATTTAATGTAAAAAATAAACATACTAAACTCGATATTTTTGAAACTCGAAAAACATTAAACTCAAAAAGTTTTATGAGCCGCGACACCCTGACAGGTAATATGAAATTGAGCAAAAGTTTTCGGACCCAACCGGCACTCGAACCCGGACCTCTTGGTTTAAACCCTCAATGCGAAAACAAAAGTTGTAGGGGACTCTGAGAGAAGACGATTGACACTAAAACCATTGAGTAGTTTTTATTGCTGATGCCAACATCCATGGTATAGGACGAACGAGAAAGTTAATATTTTCAAAAAAATGCTAATTTTACTTTTTCCGCGATATCTTTTTTTCCTGGAGGATTCACTCGAAACTAATGTTACTTTTGTAATATAAAGTGGGCTCGAGGAATCTCCCTATATAAAAATTTTAGCCCAAAACTGACTCCTTCATGGAGATATACCATTTTCGAGTCTTTCGCAAAATCCGCGTTTTTTCGTTTGCACTGGTCTATCTCCGCGAAGGAATAGTTGCTGACCCTGAAGTTTAAATATGTTTTAGGTCTAACTCAGTTCTCTCTTTTAGGCCAGATTTGATTTCAATCCGAGGCCCATGCTAAAAGTTATACCATGCATGGTGATACCTCAAAAAATTGAAAATTCTTTAGATTAGCGAAATTTGCCATAATTTTTATATATTCGGAAAATACGTGAAAAATTGTGGGGATTTAGCACAAGCTTCAAAAAGTGAGGATCTTTGTTACCGGCTAGAACTATGCGAATTTTGGGCACGAACATTCTTAGTGACAATGGCGACAAATTTACCACCTTCACGATGAACAATTTATGTTCGTGTTCAAAATACGCATAATTTTGGCCTGTGATAAGGAATGTCTCTTTTTGTAACTTGTATATCTCTAGTAATCTCTAGTAACTTGTATATCTGTATTACTTAAATGGACAGTCCACTCGGAAAAACCCCTATATAAAAATAATATTATCGGAAAGATCATGAAAATGGAGCATTTTTTGTTTTTATGACAACTTCTTAATCTTTGTAACTTTCGAGATAATTGCGTTTTATTTGGGTTCATGTTTTCGTTGTAATACACAACAATCTTTTTGAATTTTTTGCACTAAAATCATCAAATTTCGATGTAAATACTTTGTAACTACTGATTTTCAATTTTGGCGGGAATAGACAAAAATGAAGTAGAATTCACCAGCTTTCCAACGACTCCAAAACCATTAGATATGGATTTAGCTGTCCAGAGATATGCTCATTTGAAGTTAGACCTAAAGTTCAAAAAGCCGACCTGCCGTAGGGCTACCAAAAATTCGGACCAAAAAACCAAAAATTCGGATTTTTGGTACCACTGCGGCAGGTCAGTTCAAAAGGCCGACCTGCCGCAGGGGTACCAAAAAGTCGGATTCAAAAACGGACTTCAGATTCGTGTTCAGCGACCCCGAAAACCTAGGGTATANGGCCACCCCGGATTCAAGACTGGTTCGAGGTTTCGAGACATCGTCTCTTAATGCTTTTGCTAAAAAAAGGCTTAGTTCTTATTACTGATGCCAAAATCCATGATATCGGACGAATGATGAAGTTAGTATTTTCAAAAACATATAATCGATTTTGTGATGGCGAACAAGAAGACTCATTGATCGTATCTATACTTTAATTTTCAATAAGTTTTCAATGAGTAGAAGGAACAAAGTTAGATCAATATTGAGATAAACAATGCAATGATTTCCAAAGTGAAATACTTGTTTTCACTATAAATTTATTGTATGATGAAAATTTGTGAATATTCTTTTTTCTTATTTATTTTGAGCCTTAAAGAAATATTAATATTTGTATATAGTAAATGTATGGTTGAATATATATCAGGTAAATGATGTACGTGTGTTTATTTTAAAATGTTGATATTTCGCTATAGAAGTCGACTTTTGACAAAGTTTCCGACATGCCTATAGTTTTTCTAGGAGCTGAATAAGAATTCGCCGCTATTTTTTGCCCTAGGCCTCGGGAATACGGCTAAAATTGCTTACAAAGAAAAGACAGTTACTGCGGTTATCTCACTCGTAAGGGTGCCTTCCATTGGTCATATGCAAAAAATTCCTTCAGATTCGTGCTCCTATGCCGAAAAACCCCCGAACACGATTTGAAGAACTTTTTGAAAATTCGACTTTTTTACCTCACTGGCGTACCTCAATTTTTACCTTTTTTACCTCAACAACCAAGGGGGTAAAAAAGTAGAATTTTCAAAAAGTTCTCAAATCGGCTGATTTTTGTGTTCGAGGGTTCTCGTCATGGGGAACACGAATCCGAAGGAATTTTTTGAATTTAACCACTGGAATGCACCCTTATGAATGGAATAACCGCAAAAACTGTCTTTTCTTTGTAAACCAATTTTGACCGTAATCCCGAGATTAGGGCAAAAATAGCGGCGGATTCTTATTCAAAGCCTAGAAAAACCCTAGGAGGGTCGAAAACTTTGTCAAATTCGACTTCTATAGCGAATATCAACATTTTAAAATAAGCTATATCATGAAAAACTAACTTCTTTGACAAAGTCTCGATATTGACACGAAAACATGAGTTATGCTCAAAAAGAATGATTGGATTGTATTCAGCATTCGTTCTTTCCTACTACTGAAAACATCTTTAAAACTTAAAAATGCAGATTTTGAAAAACCCAGCTACACCTTGCAGTTGACCCTTTCATCACTATGCTCCACTCTAATAGTTTAGATGAAACAAGTGAAGTGTCTGATGGATGTACAATTTGTCTAACAAAAGAGAATTATTGTATAGCTACTACTATATATCGATGCAAATCAGGCTCTTTCACAGAAGTTGTGTGTCCGCCTAATGAAATTTGTGTTCAATATTCTCGTTGTAATGCTTCATGCAGATTGGCACCTTCTATATGCAGTGTCGAACAATTACCGGATTCAGCTTCCGGATGCTGGTTAAGCAACCCTGGTCTATTAAGAAAGTACAGAGGAGCCGGTACCGGCGGCGTTTTTATTGTTGAAGGATGTAAATTTTGCAAAGGGAGAAGCGCAATAACTCGAAAATTTGGCACATGCATCACGAATGATACTGTAC
>OZJO01008979.1:0-44347 GCA_900406225.1 Acrobeloides nanus
GGGGGGGGTGGGTCATAAAAACAAAAATTTTGTACCGGGGTCTGTGCAACTGTGTACGTCACTGCCCCCTGACAATGTTTTAGTGTCGTAACGACAGACCAAAATAATAAAATCATAATAAATAAATAAAAGATAAAAAAATTAAAAATTTACCAATTCTTGATGTCCCTCCCCCCCCCTCGGCACAACCCTCTCAACCCCTCGGCACGACCCCCCTTGACCCCTCCGACCCTGCCCTATCGTCACGACACCCCGCAGCCCACGTGTACTTTGGATTAGCTGCCCCAAGTGGAACCGGAAAAATTTTTTCTAAGAAAGACCCTATAGGGGTATTTTTATGCAAGGAATCGATTGTGCGCATTCCCAAAGCTTAAAAATGCAACCTTCATCATGAACTAGGGAAATTTATGGAGAAATCCCCCTTAAACGCTTGAAAACAAGTTTTTAAAATTTTTAGCATGTGAATTTCATAGTTAAGGAAGCATTTGCAAGCTTCGAGGATGCACGCAATCGATTCTCCGACTAAAAATACCCCTATAGGGTTTTTTGAAAAAAAATTTAAAACTTTATTTCCAGTACCTTGTCACTTGGCAGCTAATCAGAAGTAGTGCCTGATTTTCCTTAGACCTCCCAAAGCCTCCACCAGCCCCGGGGTCTCGGCCCTTTTTTTGACCCCTGTATTCACCTAAATAATTCCTCTCATTTCTCTTGCATATAACCAAAACTATTGTTGCCAACGCACATATTATTCCTATAATCTCGGCTACTATAGCAATCCTTGTGTTTATTTGTTGTATTTCACTCTGAATTTTGTCGACCGAATGCATAACTTCACTTATGCGTTTATCAAAATTACGTATTTGACAATATCGATCGAATGTTTTATATCCGCATCCATCATTTTTAGAAAGAGTTCCACCCGAATCCGTACATTCTTGAACAATGCTTATATAAGCTTCGGCAAAATTCGAATTGATTATAGAATCAGTTAAAATGTCAATAGTATAGTCCGTTTGATTAGTTTTTGTGTTATAAAATTCATAAACCGGGAATCTAAAAATGTTATTTCAAAAATATTTTAAAAACTTTTTTCCCATCCCTGGTTATAGAGTAGTCAAATTTGAAAAAATTGGTCATCTTTGGATTCCTCTATGCGAAAAGCCTATGAACAGGCGAAAATAGCGCAAAAAACAGTCATTTTTAGGCTTTTCGAGAGTTCGAATTTTGCCCGGCATCTCTGCTTAGTCTCAGGATGGTGATTTTGAAAATTTGGTCATTTTTGGATTCTCCGATGCTGAAAATCTATGCCAGAAAAAATGACATAAAAAACAGATCAAATAACCTTTTTATTGCTCACAGGCTTTTTGTTTAGGCGCTGCCTGCTCATAGGTTTTTTCCTAGGAGCGGCATGCACATAGCCTTTTTGCCTAGGAACTACTTGCGCATTACTTTTTGTCTAAATGCTGCTTGTGCATAGGGTTTTTGTTAGTGTTTGATTTTCGGATCAATTCAAGGACTTCTGTAGGGTTGGGTCAGCTCGGATCACCAAGATGCGGGTCAGGACGGGTCACAAAATTTTTCGAACATGCTATGCGAATTTCGACAGCTTAAAAAAGGGATGGAGTATTTGTGACAGATCCCAAAGGCAGTCTTGCCAAGGAAAGACAAACAACAAATCTGGCAGGAACAAAGATAAAATGGGCAGATTGGCATTGGAAAAATGAAGGATAGTCGACGAGAGGAAAAGACATTCTGACAAGATGAAAATAAAAGAAGAACTGACAGAAAGGATAAAAGAGAAGAAAAAATGAATTCACTGTTTATCATAAAAAATGAATTTTGATGGACTGAAATGGGAAATGAACCGCCGACGCGCGCCGAAAAGGGGGGTGTCGGCGTCAATGATCAATTTAACAACTACCTTTGTAAAACTTGTCCATTTTGTGGTGTTTCTGTTTTTCCGTTGCATTGAGCCTGTCTTACGGCACTCGGACATCCTCCACACGAAACCGATGCCACTTTAATTAGATATGGTATACCATCGGTGATATTTTCAGTCGGATTTGGCTCAATAATTTCTCCATGGTCAGAAACCATGTTTCCACCCATTAAGTTGGCAAAAATATGGCAACTCCCACCGTAACAAAACGGGAAAAAATCTATCGACAAATGCATTGTAGAATCATTACGGTAATAACAAACACCATCTTCGTCACAGAGACAAAAGTGATCGCAACTATATGTCCCATAGTCCGTATCTATGGACATAACTAATCTAAATCCAAAAATTTAATAAAAAAATATATATGTTTACTTCCGATTATAATAAAAATAGCCAAGATAATTATCATCAGTATCGTTTAAAAAATATGGTTTATAGAAATATTTGGTGCCCTTATCGCAACCGCATTTTGCCACAGGAAATATAATGCAATCGACGTTTGTGCCGACTGAATCTTCATCAAAGATCATACCAACTGTATCTTTGGGTGGTACACACTCATTTGTGGCAGAAATAGCGATAAAAAATATACTTAGAAAAATGAAAGTTGGAGAATAAATCATCTATAAAAGCAAAGAAAAATGAACAGAACGTTTTAATTTATTGGTAACCATCTTATATAGCATGTGAATCTTATATAGCATTCAGATACTATTTAAGAGTAAGCGTTATACTTAACGTAGTTGAAAATTTTCCAAAAACCGTATTTTTATGCGAAAAAAATACGACAATCACACCTTCAAAGCGTGAAAGTGCTTATTTGGACTAGTTCTAGGCTCCTAGCTGGAGACGTGGCGATTGCGTCAAAATTATTTACGTCAATTTTTGATTGCGTCAATTTTCGATTGCGTCAACAGACATTTGCGTCAATTTTTGATTGCGTCAAAATTGACACAAATGTCTGTTGACGCAATCGAAATTTGACGCAATCAAAAATTGACGCAAATAATTTTGACGCAATCGACACGTCTCCCTTAGCTCGGTATTAGTTCGGAAAAGGGACTTCACCGAGGGATAGGTAATTGCATATAGAGAGGTAATGTGACCTAGACCACGTTCCGGCACTACTGATGGAGTGGTTGACTGGATCTAGCTTCAGTTAATCGCTTCATGTGTGGGGTGGAGCATAGTCCAGTCTATATTATCCCTCTATATGCAATTACCCGCTCCTCAGTGTCGCTCCTTCCCCGAACTAGTACCCGACTAGGAATCCAGAACTAGTCCGAATAAGCACTTTCATGCTTTGAATATAAAACATCATACTCTTTATAACAACATTCTCACGCTTGCTTTGTTTAGGAAACATTAGAGGGTGTGTCCAAATTATCCGGGCAAATTTGTTTTAAAAAACTATTTTAAGTGTATAGATGTATAAAAGATCCTTCGAGCTGTGAAATTTTAATGAAAGTTGCATTTGGTTAGATTTAAAAATAAACTACCGTAATGAAAAAGATCGTTTGGTTTGTATATTTTCTTGGCCAACAGATGGTCAAGAAAACTTGATGATAAGCTCACTCCCAAACCTCATAAAGTGTTAGTAGCTGCATTACAAGCTTGTTCACCGGGGTTTGAGGATTTTTGAGTATTTCCTACTTTTTATTTGGGATATTGGGTAGTGAAAATCAATTCTGTGCTAATTTTTTGCCTTACTTTTGGGCCTTTTATTCACAAGGGAAAATTTTCAGTTGTCAGTAAGAAGCCTATATTGAAGCTTACAAGGCACCTTTTAGACATGTAAAATCGATTTTTTTTCTAATTTTGGCAGGAAGTTGTTGGGCATACTTTACTTGTTATAAATATGTTTTTGGTTTGGGTGTCTGCGGAGAAAAATGAAAAATAAAAAATTTGATCAATGCAAAAAATTGTCGCACAAGGGAATCGAACCAGACGTCTTTAGACTATCAGGCGAGTCACTTGCCACTATTCCATACATAATTAAATTTAAACATCTTAACAAAATAATATCAAGTTGTAATTGTATAAAGTTTTCGTGCCAATATCTCCGTAACGAAGCTTCAGACACCCAAACCAAAAACATATTTACAACAAGTAAAGTATGCCAACAACTTCCTGCCAAAATTAGAAAAAAATCGATTTTACATGTCTAAAAGGTCCCTTGTTAGCTCAAAAGATTCATCATTGTCGACTTTATTTCTGAAATGATGGAATTTTCTGATATTGAGCATTCCTAGTGGGTCAAACATCCTCAAAAACTTTGAAAAATATATGAGTTCTTTTCATAAACCACTAAGTAATCATATATTTTTCAGACTTTTTAAGGCTGTTTGACGCTCTAGGAGTGCTCAATATCAGAAAATTCCATCATTTCAGAAATAAAGTCGACCATCACGAATCCTTTGAGCTAAGTTTCTATATAGTTTTCGTATTGGCAACTGATATTGTTCCTTTGTAAGCACCAAAAAGTCTAATACTGAGAAATCCTAATCCCGAAAAGTCTATGTCTAAAAGCCTAATTTAAAAACCACAACCAAGAATAGGATTAATTATGTACAAACCAAACGGTTTTTTTCATTACGGTAGTTTATTTTAAATTTAATCAAATGCAACTTTCATTAAAATTTTACAACTCGAAGGATCTTTTATACGCCTATGCACTTAACACAGTTTTTTAAACAAATTTGCCCGGACATGATCTGTAATGTATTCTAAACAAAGCAAGCGTGAGAATGTTTGTATAAAAAGTATGATGTTTTATGATAAAAAAGTGCAATGAGTTTATTCCATGAATTGTGTAATTCTATTCTAAGAAGTAAAATAAAACTATAAAGAATTTAAATTGGCGTAAAGCCAAATTATTGGAAAAAGGAAGAAAATTTTTAATAATCTCATAGTACACAAACTTCAAAAGTAACAAACTTCAAAGATCTTAAAAGCGGCGTCATTTTCTATACCGTTATGTCTAAAAGACACATTATGACAATAAACTAGGACCGAGCGCCTACGGCGCTCTCGGAATCTTCGAGAGACATATATTTGAAAAAGCGTTAATGTGAAACTTAGGCGATCGATTGGCACGCCAGGCCATCCGGCCACCATGGGTCGAAAATCGAACTTTCAAAACTTACTCCAAAAATGATCAGAAAGTGTTTTTCTGACCTAGAAATAGTTTTTTAAGTCGATTTAAAGTCTATTTGAGCAAAATAAAATCGAATTGGGACCCCCTAAAGTTCGATGTTTCCAAAAAAAACCCCAAAAAATCGATATTTTCCCCGAAGCATGGTCAAGGAAGCATTTTCACGCTTCGGAAATGCGCGCAATCGATTTTTCGCATGATTTTACCCCTATATAGGTCAAAAATCGAGAAAAAAAATTTTTTATGAGAATGATCCCCAAATGGCTCCCCCCTTTAATTAAATTTAAACATCTTAACAAAATAATATCAAGTTGTAATCATACATAACCAAAGGTGGTAATAGGTGGTAATAAATTACCACTGGGTTGTACGGTTGTGCCGACAGAAAAAGGAGGGTTGTGCCTCGGCGCGAAGCGCCGAGGTTGTGCGGAGATAATAATGGGTTGTATTTTACTTTGTTTTTCTGAAAAAAGAGGGTTGTGCCTTTTTTCGGAAAAAAGGGTTGTGCTTTTTTAGTGAAAAATAGGGTTGTGCCTTTTTTCGAAAAAAAATTACCACCACTTGGCCATGTATGGTTGTAATCATACATAATCAAGTGGTGGTAATTTTTTTTCGAAAAAAGGCACAACCCTATTTTTCACTAAAGCACAACCCTTTGTTTTTCCTAAAAAGCACAACCCATACAAACAATACAAGGGTTGTGCCTGGGGCATAGTGCCGGGCACAACCCATTATTATCTCCGCACAACCTCTGCGCTTCGCGCTGAGGCACAACCCTCCTTTTTCGGGCGGCACAACCGTACAACCCGGTGGTAATTTATTACCACCTATTACCACCTTTGGTCATGTATGGTTGTAATTGTATAAAGTTTTCGTGTCAATATCTCCGCAACGAAGCTTCAGACACCCAAACCAAAAACATATTTACAACAAGTAAAGTATGCCCAACAACTTCCTGCCAAAATTTAAAAAAAATCGATTTTAGATGTTTAAAGGGTCCCTTGTTAGCTCAAAAAATTCGTCATGGTCGACTTTATTTCTGAAATGATGGAATTTTCTGATATTGAGCACTCCTAGTGGGTCAAACAGCCTCAAAAACTCTGAAAAATATATGAGTACTTAGTGGCTTATGAAAAGAACCCATATATTTTTCAGAGTTTTTGAGGATGTTTTTGACCCTCTAGAAATGCTCAATATCAGAAAATTCCATCATTTCAGAAATAAAGTCGACCATGACGAATATTTTGAGCTAAGTTTCTATATAGGTTTCGTATTGACAACTGAAAATGTTCTCTTGTAAGCACCAAAAAGCCTAATACTGAGAAATCCTAATCCCGAAAAGTCTATGCCTAAAAGCCTAATTTCATTCCAAGAATAGGATTAATTATGTACAAACCAAACGGTCTTTTTCATTACGGTAGTTTATTTTAAATTTAATCAAATGCAACTTTCATTAAAATTTTACAGCTAGAAGGATCTTTTATACGCCTATGCACTTAACACAGTTTTTTAAAACAAATTTGCCCGGACACAATCTGTAATGTATTCTAAACAAAACAAGCGTGGGAATGTTCTTATAAAAAGTATGATGTTTGGATGATCAAAAAGTTCAATGGTTTTATTCCATGAATTGTGTAATTCTATTCTAAGATTTCAAAGAAATACTATACAGAAGTTAAATTGACGTAAAGCCAAATTATTGGAAAAGAAAGAAAATTTTTAATAATCTCATAAAAGTAACAAACTTCAAAGATCCTAAAAACGGCGTCATTTTCTATATCGTTATGCCTAAAAGATGTATTATGACAATAATTTTGTTAATAGACGTTATACAAAGGACTAGTGATCGAGACCCGACCTGAAAATAGCTCAAAAACTTTGTATTCCCTGAATCAGGATCAGGCAAGCATTTTTATTCCTCGGCAATGCGCGCAATCGATTTCCCGACTAGAAAAACCCTAATACAGTCGACAATTTCGTCAAAAATCGACTTCTATAACTAAATATCAACATTTTAAAATTAAGTTGCAACATTGAAAAACCCTATTTTTTGAAAAAGTCTGTATATTGACACGAAAACATGACCTATTCCCAAAAAGACCGATTGAATTGTATTCATCATCACTCTTATCCAACACCGAAAAAATTTCATCGAAAATGGATGAAAAAGATGATGAAATTAGAGCATTTTTTAAGCGGCAAATACATATTGAATGACTCAATAATTTTAAAAAAATATAGATTCTAATTTTATAGATTCTATGGTTATAGATTCTAATTTTATAAATTTTGCGAAAACACGAGTTGCAGAAAAATGAGTTGCGGTGATTTCTCCACAACATTCCACAAAATTTTCACAACAGCTTGAACGAGTTACCCCTAAAACAGCAAGCGGGAATCTAAAAATTTTATTTTAAAAATAGAAAAAATATGCCATCCCTCTGGGAAGAGGCACTACAGAGAAGCGAGTAATTGCATATACAGGGTAATATAGCCTGGACCACGCCCCATCCCACCTATGAAGTGGTTACTGAAGCTAAATCCAGTCAACCACTCCATCAGTAGTGCCGAAACGTGGCCTAAGCCACATTACCCCTCTATATGCAATTACCTGTCCCTCAGTCAAGTCCCTTTTCAGAACTAATACCCAACTAGGAGCCTAGAACTGATCGAAATAAGCACTTTCACGCTTCGAAGGTGTGATTTTCGTATTTTTTCGCATAAAAATACCCCTAAAGAATTGGTTTTTGGAAAATTTTCAACTATGCTAAGTGACATTTACTCTTAAATAGTATCCGAAAAAGTGCCTCAAAATAGCTTTCCAATATTTTTTTGCATTTTTCGCCATTTCTAGTCATTTTAGGCTGAATAGAATCGATTTTGCGAAAATCTGAGAGGTATTCTAGTATGGTAAAATTTAACTCAATATAAAAAATTGAGGCAAATTAAGACCAGGTATAGGATAAACGATCACATGGCTCAAATTTCATATGGCTCAAATTTCGTATAGCTCAAATTTCGTTCGGCTCTAATTTGAGCCCAACGAAATTTGAGCCTTTTGAGCCATATGAAATTTGAGCCGAATAAATTTTGAGCCGAATGAATTGTGAGCTATTGAAATTTGAGCCATATAAAATTTGAGCTACAGTCAAACCTCGTTAAGCGGACCCCCCCCCCCAAATCGGCGTTAAAGGGGGAGACCACTTTACGGCCGGGGAGAAAAATTTTTTTGGAATCAACATTTAGAAGAAAAAACTATACAAATCCAATGAAAAAATTTTTAAATTTTTTCTAAAATGACTCTATGGGGGTGTTTCGAGAAATCGATTGCGTGCATTTAGAATTCTAGAAAACGCTTCCCTGAATCAGGCAAAAATCGATTTTTAGCCTGATTCAGGGTGAAGAAAGGATTTCTTCGAGGATTTCTCCGGAAGTACAAAACCAATCCTGATAGTTTTGGTGCCGTTAGAAAGCTGGATGTTGTAGCAATCAAATGACACCAAAATCATGCCATAACTCTTTCTGGTTGAGGAGTTATTGCATAATTAGTAAAAAATTTCGAAAAAACTGACATTTTTTACTGATGATGCAATAACTTCTTAACCAGAAAGAGTTATGGCATGATTTTGGTGTCATCGATTGCTACGAAATCCAGCTTTCTAAGGCGTGGCCTTATTTGCGGACGTTCATTTGCGGATGCGACATTTGCGGACGAACAGAGTAGAACATGTCTTTACTATTGCTATACGCTGCACAGAATGATAAAAAAATACAAGTTTATTTATTTGACTAAAATATTTTATCTTTGTATTTTCGTAATATTAAAAAAATTAAAAGTTCGTCCGCAAATAAGGCCATGCCCTTTCTAACACCAAAAACTATCAGAATTGGCTTTGTATTTCCAGAGAAATCCTCAACAACATAGAAAAAAGTTTCGAAATGTCAATTTTCGAAATGTTAACACGGTTTCGAAATATCAAGTTTCGAAACGTCACACAACTCTTTATTGTCATCAAACAACTAATAAGATGATCCAAAAGGTTGCTTTCAGACAATGTGTTTCGACCAAAATTAAAATCTTAAAAAATTCAAAAAAATTTCAGGGTGTGTTCATTCTAAAACATTTATCAAAAAATATTGTAAATTCGCGTGCATTCTGACGAAAAATGATGTAACTTTTTTTGCTGTAATTTATAACAAAAAATTTACAACATTTTACAACGTTCTTCGTCAAAATGTACGAGAATGCACACGAATTTACAACATCTTTGATGATTGTTTTAGAATGCACGCACCGTCACTATAAACAAAATTTTAAAATTTATATTATAGAATAAAACAATCGTTAATTTACGTTAACCTAAGATTAACATTAGGTGAACATAACATTTGTTTTTTTTTCACTGGAATCATTCAACTCAAAAGGTTAGCATTAGTTTGGGAAGTGAAAATTTAGCCGATTTTGGACTGGGACCTTTTTCATCTTGTAGAGGGGAATTTTCTGAACAACTCTGGCACTTTTTCCAAACCGATCTGAAAGTGGAGAAAACCGGACTTTTAAAGGTTGTTTTTCCGAAGATCACGAGTTCAGGTTTCTTAAAGAGCGAGTTTCGACCACCGAGGAATGCACTATCCGTTAGAATGATCTAACAGATGATGCATCCCTGCGTGGTCGTAATTCGCTCTTTCAGAAACCTGAACTCGTGATCTTCGGAAAAACAGCCTTTATTGTTGGTGACTTTGCAATACAATAAAAATATCATATTACAAAATCGTCAAAAACTAATGGTTTTCTCTGGTTTCCGATAGGCTTGATAAAAAGTGCCAGAAAAGATATAAAATGTCCCAAGCCAAAATCTGCTAAAATTCACATAGCTCAAAATTCATATAGCTCAAAATTCATTTGGCTCAAATTTGAGCCAAATGAATTTTGAGCCATGTAAATTTGAGCCATGTGAAAATTTGAGCCATATGAATTTTGAGCCATATGACCCGTGTCCGGTTTATAGTGTTTATTTAAAAAAATATTGAAAATATAAAGAAATCAAATTTAAACTAATCATATCTCAAAATAACTTAAGAAAAAACAATTATTTGTTATAATGCAAATTACATCTTTCAATTCCGTTTTGATTAATTATCACGCTAACTACTGAAGGCTTCACTTTTCTTTTCAACATCTTTTTCATCCATTTAGGCATCAACTCCAACTTCCAATAGCTCCAAATCTGAATTAACAGCGCAATCAATTGATTCATCATCCTCCAAATGACTCTCCTTGAATTATAATGATACATAATCACAACAAATTTTTGCCATCCAAATAAATAACAATAGATATCATTATTAGTACATACAGTCACATACAAAATCGAAGGGATCAGTGAAAGTATAAAAACAACCACGTTCATAAAGCTCTGTAACAAAAATAGCGCATCTCGGAAGAGTCTATCATGAGACAAACCGTGTTGTTGACTAAGTTGAGTTTTGAAGAATTTGTGTAATTGTCTAAAAGTGGCTATGTCCAAAACGAGGGATGCAAAGACAGTGATATAGTCGATGTAATTAAGTGCGTCGTAATATATTCTAGGAGAATTTGAGGTATTATAATTAGTTGGAAAAGATCCGAAAAAGTGAAATGGTACATCGTATATAATAGCGATTAAAATCGGAATACAGGCTATAGTTGCAAAAAGACATATCAGTAATGCAATTATGACCAAATGTTTTGCTTTTACGTGATGACTAAAAAAATATATAATTGCTTAAACTCTTGAAAATTACCTGAAAAATATCGGAAAATATAGAGAAACCGCTTGATTTAAAGATTTCAACGTTTCTATGCTTGAGGAAGCAATAGCGCTAATCACATGAAAATATAGTACGATGAGCCCCAGATGGTGATGAAAAAAGGAAAACCAAAACCAAACTGGATCACTATAAGGATAGCCAAATGCAATGTCATAAAGTTTCCAATAAATAGTAGAAAAATAAAACGATAAAAGATTCTCCAAAAGTAAAGAATTTAGCAAGAAAATTATATCGATAATCGCCACGATCATGCAAAGTATGTCTAAAATTAAACATTAGTAGAAGACTTCAAAAACGATATTCACTCAGGGGTCAAAAAGGGGCCGCCCCCGAAAGCCCCCGGGGACTTTCGAGGGCCTGGCCGGTCCCAATCCGGGGCCGGTGGGACTGATGGGGGCTTGTGGGGTCCGGCGGGTGTTTTGGGGCCGGAAGAGGTTTTTGGGGGCCAGCTGGGGCTAGTAGGGGCTTTGGGAGGTCTAAGAAAAATCATGCAATTTTAAGACTTCTTTTATGCATAATTTTCGATACTACTTCGGATTAGCTGCCCAAGTGACAGAGTACTGGAATCGGAAAAATTTGTTTCTAAGAAAGACCCTATAGGGGTATTTTTATGCGAGGAATCAATTGTGCGCATTCCCGAAGCTTGACCATGAACTAAGGAAATTTATGGAGAAATCCCCTTAAATGTTTGAAAACAAGTTTTTTAAATGTTTAGCATGTGAATTGCATGGTGAAGCATTTGCAAGCTTCGGGAATGCACGCAAGCGATTCTCCGACTAAAAATACTCCTATAGGGTTTTTTGGAAAAAAATTAAAAAATTTTTTTCCAGTATCTTGTCACTTGGGGCAGCTAATCCGAAGTAGTGCCTGATTTTTCTTAGACCTCCCAAAGCCCCCACCAGCCCCGCCGGCCCCGGGGTCTCGGCCCCTTTTCGACCCCTGTATTCACCTAAATAATTCCTCTCATTTCTCTTGCATATAACCAAAACTATTGTTGCCAACGCACATATTATTCCTATAATCTCGGCTACTATAGCAATCCTTGTGTTTATTTGTTGTATTTCACGCTGAATGTCGTCGACCGAATGCATAACTTCACATATGCGTTTATCAAAATTACGTATTTGACAATATCGATCGAATGTTTTATATCCGCATCCACCTATTTTAGAAAGAGTTCCACCCGAATCTGCACATCCTTGAGCAATGCTTATATAAGCTTCGGCAAAAGTCGAATTGATTATAGAATCAGTTAAAATGTCAATAGTATAGTCCGTTTGATTAGTTTCTGTGTTATAAAATTCATAAACCGGGAATCTAAAAATTTTATTTCAAAAATAGAAAAAAATTTTTTGCCATCCTTGGTTATAGAGTAGTCAAATTTGAAAAAATTGGTCATCTTTGGATTCCTCTATGCGAAAAACCTATGAACAGGCGAAAATAGCGCAAAAAACAGTCATTTTCAGGCTTTTTGAGAGTTCGAATTTTGCCCAGAATCTCTGCTTAGTCTCAGGATGGTGATTTTGAAATTTGGTCATTTTTGGATTCTCCGATGCTGAAAATCTATGTCAGAAAAAATGACATCAAAAACAGATCAAATAACCTTTTATTGCTCACAGGCTTTTTGTTTAGGCGCTGCCTGCTCATAGGTTTTTTCCTAGGAGCGGCATGCACATAGCCTTTTTGCCTAGGAACTACTTGCGCATTACTTTTTGTCTAAATGCTGCTTGTGCATAGGGTTTTTGTTAGTGATTGATTTTCGGATCAATTCAAGGACTTCTGTAGAGTTGGGTCAGATCGGGTCACCAAGATGCGGGTCAGGACGGGTCACAAAATTTTTCGAACATGCTATGCGAATTTCGACAGCTTAAAAAAGGGATGGAGTATGTGTGACAGATCCCAAAGGCAGTCTTGCCAAGGAAGGACAAACAACAAATCTGGCAGGAACAAAGATAAAATGGGCAGATTGGCATTGGAAAAAGGAAGGATAGTCGACAAGAGAAAAAGACATTCTGACAAGATGAAAATAAAAGAAGAACTGACAGAAAGGATAAAAGAGAAGAAAAAATGAATTCACTGTTTACCATAAAAAATGAATTTTGATGGACTGAAATGGGAAATGAACCGCCGACGCGCGCCTTTTCGGCGCGCGTCGGTAGCTATTTTGTGTCAATGATCAATTTAACAACTACCTTTGTAAAACTTGTCCATTTTGTGGTGTTTCTGTTTTTCCGTTGCATTGAGCCTGTCTTACGGCACTCGGACATCCTCCACACGAAACCGATGCCACTTTAATTAGATATGATATACCATAATTTATATTATCAGCCGGATTTGGCTTAATAATTTTTCCATGGTCAGAAACCATGTTTCCACCCATTAAGTTGGCAAAAATATGACAACTCCCACCGTAACAAAGCGGGAAAATATCTATTTCCAAATGGTTTATAGAATTATTACGGTAATAACAAACACCATCTTCGCCACAGAGACAAAAGTGACCGCAATTATATGTCCCATAGTCCGTATCTATGGACATAACTAATCTAAATCCAAAAATTTAATTAAAAAAATCTATATGCTTACTTCCGATTCCAATAAAAATAGGCAAGTGTATTATCAGTATCGTTGAAAAGATATGGTTTATAGAAATATTTGGTGCCCTTATCGCAACCGCATTTTGCCACAGGAAATACAATGCAATCGACGTTTGTGCCGACTGAATCTTCATCAAAGATCATACCAACTGTATCTTTGGGTGGTACACACTCATTTGTGGCAGAAATAGCGATAAAAAATATACTTAGAAAAATGAAAGTTGGAGAATAAATCATCTATAAAAGCAACGAAAAAATGAACAGAACGTTTTAGTTTATTGGTAACAATTTTATATGGCATGTGAACATGCTTTTTAAACCAGTTCAAACTGCTCGGAGAATTTTTTACTTTTTTTTAAAGAAAATGTTTCGATCCTAATTCATCAAGGCATATGACCACACTTAATAATAATTCTACAGATATACTTATTTTCTCGAAAATTCATTTATAATCACATGTGGTAATATTCCTAGAAATCAAATGACTGGCTAAACCAACAATTTTTTATAAAAAATCAAATTAACAACTAGGGGTTTCTATAGTAATAGTACGGCCCTCGCGGGATTTGGCTGTTTTAATAGCTAGGTACAAGAGGATTTAACATGCAATGACGGCAAGTGGCTCGATGTCAACAAGAATCATTATACAGCGCTCACATGCCAATTGAAATAGAATCATACAAATTTTATAAAGCCTATTGTTGACTTTTATTTTAGCTCAATAAAAGCTATACAATTCAATCTTGAATAATTATAACCACAGGGTACTGAGCATCAACTTTGAGATTTCTAAGCAGGGTGTATACAGGGTGCGGAAAAAGTTCTGATGGGACCGTTTTTCTTGGGCTCATTTGAAAGCGAGCATTCAGAACTTTCAAATGAGCCCAAAACCATTTCATATGGATTTATTCTTATAAAGTTTTAACAAAATATACAGTCAAACCTCGATATAACGGCACCCCTGTATATTACTACTAAAGATAAAAATTGAAAAAATTTTTCCGTAAAATATTTTTTTTTGAAAAATTTTTTTTGGCAGTTCGCTAGCATTTGCCTTCTTCTGCAAAATGGCCAAAAAAATTTTGATTTGTTAAAATTTTTCGGGAAAATTTTTAGCTTTTTTCCACCCTGAATGTCATTATGCCAAAACGCAAATGATATTCAGGGTGGAAAAAGGCTAAAAATTTTCTCGAAAAATTTTAACAAATCAAAATTTTCTTTGGTCATTTGCAGAAGAAAGCAAATGCTAGCGAACTACCGAAAAATATTTTACGGAAAATTTTTTTTTAATTTTTGTCTTTCGTGGTAATACACAGGGAGTGCCGTTATATCGAGGATTGACTGTAGTACTTTTTGAGATTTGATCGAAGTTTGTTTTCTGCTACTGTACTTATAAATAATGCCTGAATTACAATAGAAACTAAATATTAAAAAGAAAATCAAATTTTAAAAATTCTTACCTGGTAAAGCAAGATTTCCAGGATTCAATAAAACAGCTCGCACAACATGTAAGGGATAATTTGATTCAATTGCGCTTGAAATTGCATGTTTTCGTTGTAATACACAAACTTTTTTGAATTTTGAATCGATTTTTTCAATTTTCATAAAATGAGCATTGTAGCTATAATTTTTTATAGCTAAATGAGACGAACAAAATGACACCAAAATTATCCAATTTGAACATTGTTTTGGGTTATTGAAACGAAAATTCTGATTCATGTTTTCGTTTCAATAACCCAAAACAATGTTCAAATTGGATAATTTTAGTGTCATTTTGTTAGTCTCATTTAGCCATAAAAAATTGCTACAATGTTCATTTTATGGAAATTTAAAAAATTGATGCAAAAATCGATTTTTCCGAAAAAATTCAAAAAAGTTTGTGTATTACAACGAAGAACTTGTACACAAATACAAATTTCAAACGCAATTATTTCGAAAACTATAACGATTCAGAACATGCCGTAAAAACAAAAAATGCTCCATTTTTCATGATCTTTCCGAATATATCATTTTTCATATGGTTGTAAATTACTGGACTGGTCCTTTAATATCAGAATCTAACTGTTTTGCGTTCAGTTTTGTCTTAGTTTCGTGATTTAGGCCTGGCTTGAGAGCAGGGGGCGAAAAGGTGGTACAATCCACCACTACCCAGGGTGGTACCAACTTAACTCCAATAATTTTGTTATGGCATATGTTTATTGATTCCGAAAACCCCAATCTTTAATTAAATCAACTTCATCGATCAAGACGACACGCAGTACACAAAGACACAATCAGAACCTATTCTGGTCTTTCTCCTTGTCCTAGTTTAGCTATTATAAAAAAATTATTTATGATAAACATGATAAATTTTTATTTCATAAATGGATTCTGCGATGGCACTACACCAGGGTTAGAAATTCTACTTCGAAAAATTAACTGTAACACAGAAGTCCAAACTTCTCTTGACGTGATCAAGATGCTATACGCATTATAAAGATCATAAATATCTCCCGCTATGTATAACGTCCATACGGAAGTGGCTGATAGATCTGGATGCAAAGCAATAATGTTGTCTCTAAACAGAAATTTTTTGTTTTTAAAAAAATTACGGAGCTACTAACTTGACCCCCATGGCCGAAGTAAAAAGCGCCGAAACTCTTACAGAAACACCCCCCCCCCAGGGGTAAAAATTGGAAACACGCTGGTTTTCAAACCAAAATCTTCGAAAACCGATGAATTTTTGGCAATTTTTAAGTTAGGTTGTATATGTTGCGCCCAATCTTGAATTTCGCCCGATTCTGAATCGGGCGCCCGATCTTGAACGAAATCAAATCGGGCGCAATATATAAAATAATTGAGTTAAGTTGTATAAAGATTATTATTGAAAAAAGTGCAAAAATTCATATGTTTTCGAAGATTTTAGTTTGAAAANGTTAAGTGCCCCCCCCCCCCTCCCAAGTTCAGTAGCTCCAAAATTACCTAAGAATAAAATACGCTAAATAAATCAAATTGATAAGAAACAATAATAAGGCTGAATAAACTATAGGGAGTTCGTGCTTGAGAATATGGTTGTTATGATTGGATTTGTGTAATATTTTGTAAATTTTTCGGATGATTAAAGGGTAAAAGATACACCCGCTGATTACTATAGCATAGATGTGGACTTTCCATATCCAATTATAAATTGACTAAAAGGAAGATTTTTATGAAAAATTATGTTGTCTTACTGCAGTTAAAGGTTGATAAAATGTAGGTCCACTATGTGTTATGACAAAAGTATCATTTGTTAGATAAAATTTTGTTTCTGTTACAGCGACTTCGATAAATAGTATAGGAAGACAACAACTTAGGCTGGTTAAAAATATAGCTAGCAGAAAAAGTTTTACCATCTTATTACTGTCGATCTAATTATCTTTTAATATTAAACGAGAAATTCTGTTTGTTTGTTTGTCTGCTTTTGTCACCAGATTTTGTAATCTTAAGCCCATATCCGTTACGAGTTATATCGTTAGTGTCGCTACGTTGTGGGGAGAAAAATGATAAAAAATTTTTACGGGGGTACCCCATTTTTAGGGGTGTCCGATCTCGCAAGTTAAGCTAAGTTGAGACATCTCGGCGCCAAATTTGTTGAATTCAACAAAAAATTTTGCATAGGAGTAATTTTTTGTCAGGAATTGATTGCGCGCACTCTCGAGTCGTCAAAACCTAAACCTGATCCAGGGTATGCCCTTTGAGTAGTGAAGGAAAAAACCAATTTTAACAATGAATGAATTTTCGTGCGGAAACCAACTTCCTAAGTGTAATTTCATGCGAGAAATCGATTGCACGTATTCTCGAGTCGTCAAATATTAAGTTTGACTTTGATTCAAAAAGAACTCGGTATTTTCGTGACGCAAGGATATCTTTTAATATTAAACGAGAAATGTGCGCTTATCTGTCTGTGCGAACAAATTTCGTAACCTTAAGTCTGACCCCGTTACGGCTTAGGTTTCTGAAAAGAGCTCGGCGAGAGAATAAAAGCGACACCAACATCATGGGGGTACCCCCTCTGAAAAAAATTAAAATTCAATTTTTCAATTTTGCCTTTTTAACTAAGTATTTGGTCAGAAATGAAAACCCGTTCTCGATCTGCCTTCATGGCGCAATTGGTAAAGCGTTAGTTTTGCAGTCGGAAAGGCGCAAGTTTGATTCCCGTTCCCGTCGAAATATTTTTGCTTTTCAAGCTGCATTCAATCGTGTTGAAAAAGTTTGAAAATGCTCTGTCTCGCGGTTCTTTAACTTTATGACTTTAAATTGAAAATACTTGGCTAAATAAAGTTGGCCATATTACACAAATAAATCGGTTAAATTGTATGAGAAGTGTAATTTGAAATTGTATCAGTGCTAAATGTGGTTTTTAGAAAACTCCAAAAAATGGCACTATAACTTTCGCTATGTTTCA
Organism: Acrobeloides nanus; assembly: GCA_900406225.1. Classification (NCBI taxonomy): domain Eukaryota; kingdom Metazoa; phylum Nematoda; class Chromadorea; order Rhabditida; family Cephalobidae; genus Acrobeloides; species Acrobeloides nanus. The sequence goes on from OZJO01008979.1 coordinate 17,928, forward strand.
TGTTCGCCACGACAACTTTCATCGCATAACTTTCGACATATTAACTTTCGCCACATAACTTTCGCTATGTTCGTGTCAATATACATATTTATTGCAAATCAGGCAGTGGCGAAAGTTATATGGCAAGAGTTAGCGTGGCGAGATTCGTGGCGAAAGTTATAGTGGCAAAAAAATTTCTACCGAAAATCCAGATTAAAAACAACCAAATTTGTGATAATATTGTAGTTTGATTAAATGGCTTGAACAAATCTAATATTAGTCCCCACTCCCAAAATATCGATTTTTTGACTAGATAAAGTAACCAGCATCTAAACAATTAACTAGATTTTGATCATTTTCGGTGTCAACTTACATAATATCCACCACTCCTAGCGCTATAAAAATCAAGAAAAACGATGAGTCATATGGAGGAATTTTCCTTTTTTTCCATATTGCAACAAGAACTAGAATATAAAGTGGTAAACTAACAAAAAGACTGTACAAAGTTACAGTTTTGGTGGCCAAAATAAATGCTTCAAATCCATTCATTTTGAAATCTTCCGATGTTAGAAAATTTCCTAGTAGATTCCACACATAGGTGTGAAATTTTTTAACTGTAAATATAACGTGTACAACTAGTACACGGTTTTTACACAAATCTTGTTAATGGAATCAGATTTTCCCTTAGTTTTAATTTAAATTCACGCTATGTTAAACAGAAACAAAAGAGTCAAACTGGGTTTTCTCACAACGTGGCTATAGACCAAGCATCCACATACAAATTGGATGAGAAAACTATAAGTTTTTTCTAGTTACCTACAAGTCAGTCGATTCTTAAGTTTTTCTAGGCGGGGAATCGATTGCGCGCATTCCCGAACCTTAAAAACGCTTCCTTGACCCTAATTCAGGGGAAGGATACGTATTTACGTAAATAAATTGATTTTCACTTTAATACACCGATTTCTTCCCTGAATCAGGGTCAAGGAAGCGTTTCCATGCTTCGGGAATGTGCGGAATCGATTTCTCGCATAAAATTACCCATAGGAATGTATTTTTTACAAAAATTTTCAAAAAAAAATTTTTTCGGAGAACCGGCGTTACCCCCCTCCCCCTTTAACCTCTTAACGTCGATAAAATTGCATTATCATCTTACGTTAAAACATGATATGGGGCTTAAAAATTTTCCTTGAAGAGTAACCCCCATGATTTGGTGCCATTTTCTTCTCTCACTGAGCCCTATCGAATGGTATAGGTCGTGATGGAATTGGGCGTAAGATGACTGAGATAGCACAAACAGATAAATAGACAGACACACATAGCGCGGTTAAAGGGTGGTGCATTTTTTTGATCATTTGGGAGGAAATTTTTTTTTATAAAAATGACCCTATTGGGGGTAAATGATGCGAAAAATCGATTTTGCGCATTCCGGAAGCGTGAAAATACTTCCTTAATCCTGATTCAGGGAAATAGATGTGTGTATTGAAGCGAAAATCAAAAAATTTTCAAATTTCTCCCTCAAAATTATATTTCTAATTTCATGCGGGGAATTGATTGCGCGCATTCCTGAAGCTTGAAAACGCTTCCCTGACCCTGATTCAGGGAAATTAGTACATGTTGGATTTTCGCTTCAATACACACATCTTTCCTGAATCAGGGTCAATGAAGCGTTTTCACGCTTCGGGAATGCACACAATCGATTTTTTGCATGATTTTACCCCTAATAAGCCATTTTTACGAAAAAAATTTTTCTCCCAAATGGTCGCAAAATTCACCCCCTCTAATGTTTTATGATTTTTATCTGTGCAATAACTGTCATAGTTTTTACAATATTTTTCGAGATTATCTAGCAAGTTTTGATTTGAAGAGTACAAACAGATGAAGTTAATTTGACAAGAAATTATTTTTTTCGTAATCCAATTAACAATATGAAAAAAAGAAAAGTTCTGAAAGCCTACGAGAAAAGTAGATGAAAAATTCAGCTGTTTTTGCCACTTATCGCTATGAATTCTCTACTTTATCTACTATTTTTCGCAGTCATGACGTCCAAACATTGTAGTTTGAATGTTTTAATTAAAAGACAAAAGACCACTTAATTCACCAAATAAGAAGTGAAAAGTTGTCTTGCTAGATTAATACAGACTTGCATTGTAGCATGAGCATTACGTGGGTCTCATGAAAACTGAAAATTAGAAGTGATTGCCATAACAAGTCGAAAAAATGGAAGAACTCTTAGACCCTCCACCTATTTTTAATATTCTCTATCCTATTTGCATAACGGTTATTTTCTTAGCAACAACTATCGTTTTTATAATCCTCGTCTGGGCAATTATCTGTAGATCGCCTGAGGAGATGCAAGTCTATAAATGGTTCCTCTTAGCCTATGTGACAAATGTTTTTATTGTGGAGGTTTTGCTAGCACTCTTGCAACCGACATTTTTCTTGCATAAATATTTGTTTGCTGTACTGGGTAAAGTTTTTGAACATTGTATATGCTGTAGTCGATATTGAATTTCAGTCGATTCTGAATCGGCTAGCCGATATTGAATATTCAACATTCGCTAGCCAATTTTGAATATCCAAATGAATATTCAAAATCGGCTAGCAAGAAAATTTCAATATTCAAAATCGGCTAGCCGATTTTGAAGATCACCTATCAAAATTTCAAAAACTTTATTCGGATTCTGGATTTGGATTCTGAATCCGGATTTTAAGTCCGGGGGTCGTATCCACACGTGTACAAATCTCCCCGAACCCCCCCCCCGAATTTCGGGGGTCGCCCGCAACCCGCAGGCCAAAATGACTTTTCGCCCGCATCCCGCGGGCCGCAGGCTCCTGGGATGCGGGCGAAATGAGCGAATTCTGAATCCGGTTTCTGAATTCAGATTCTTAATCTGGATTCTGATTTCGGATTCTGTTCTAAATCCAGATTCAGAATCCGAATTCAGAATCAAGATTCAGGATCCGGAATTCAGATTCTGAATCTAGAATCCGGATTCAGAATCCGAATTCAGAATATTGGTGCCAAAAAATAGAAACCGGCTAGCCGATTTTAAATATTGAAATTTTCTCGCTAGCCGATTTTGAATATTCAATATCGGCTAGCCGATTCAGAATTGGCTGAAATTCAATAACAACTATAACATATTGATTTTTCGAAGTTGTTCAGAATCTATAAACAGATTTTTTTATTTTTCTCAGCTTTCATGTTTTCAAAAAACAGTTTATTCATAGGGTTTTAGGTAGTTGTAAGCCTCTGCATTAGATTATGGAAATGATATCAAAATTTAGGCGGAATCACGCAACTTTTACCCATAGACATCCGCGAGATCGGTTGTCATTCTCTTTGCTTAATATTCTGGTTGATCCTTCAATGTATCTATCAAATCGACATATTATTCCTCTATCGAGTTGCCCAAACCACACAAAACGAATTTTTACTAAAGACTTTGGAAAATTACAAATATGTGGTGCCAGCTTTTATCATAGTTTTTTTCGCGTTCTTTTTTGGCATTATTTGGCCCTTTCATCAATTACGCTTATCTGTATCAGAAGCCGAAGAATATATTCATTCCAACTTTACAATCATAAGCAGAAAATACCCTGATCGGATGATTATTGCCATTGACGTAAGTCATCCAGGTCGAAAAAATTCTCGATTCCCAAATCGATTTTCAACAATTTCAAGTCAAAACCGTATGAAAATTGAATGAAACCCGATTACAGTGTGTAAAGACTATCAGATCAATTCTACTTATTCGATTTTAGGGCATACCTCTCATTACGGTGTTATCTTCGTTCATTTTTGGCCTAATTTCTATATCAATCTTCTTCTTTTCCGCCTATAAAATGTACAAAACGCTCAAGTCCATAAAATCAATGGTGACTCCAAAGACTTATAACATGTTTCGTAGCCTTGTTCAAGCACTTCTGTTGGATCTATTAATCTATTTTACAATGTTTACATTAATCGATGTATTAGCTGTGTTATATATGGTCTATCCCAAGTATATACTAACTACAGCGATGTTAACGTTTATTGTGATTTGCTCATGGCCTCTAGGAACTGAGTTGATTTTGTTGCTTTATCTGGGACCATATAGGAGGTAAAAAATATGTACGAAAACATGGTGTTTTTAAGCCTAAAAAGATAAAATTTGGCATCTCTTAGGCTAAAAATTTTAAAATTTGATACCCCTAAACTTAAAAATTCTTATATCCGAGACATGTTATCTTTAGAGCTCTATATGATTTAATAAAAAGAATAACCAAGAAAAACAATCAAGTTCAATTGATCAAGATTAGTGTTGTTAGCACCAGTGGTATGCCTAATAAAATTCTGACCTAAAAATTAGTAGCCGCAATTAGAATCTTTTATTTTGTACTCTTTTTATAATAAAAAATAAACTCTAAACTTTTCTATTCTTATTCAACTTAGCGGGGGACCGAGCGCCTTCGGCGCTGAAGGGGTCGTCCCAAAATTTTTTTTTTGCTTTTTCGGTTCGATTTTTTCTAATTTTTAAAAAAAAATTTTCGATTTTTTTCTAATTTTTAAAATTTGCTTCAATTTCTATAATTTTTCGTTTTTCAAATAAATCGATTTTTTTTTCCAAAAAATAACATTTATTGAAAAAGCAAAAATATTTAGGCGGAGACGGGGATCGAACCAGCGTCTTTCTGACTACAAAACTAATGCTTGACTAATTGTGCCAATAAAGCAACGGCTTTTCATTTTTGACCAGATTCTGATTCTCAATCTGGATTCTGAATCCAAATTCTGAATTGGGGTCCATTGCTAACCGGAGATCGGAAGTAAAAACCTCCAACTTCTGGTTCCGATTTGGAAAATTTGATTAAATTGGAACCGGAAGTCGGAAATTTTTACTTTCGATCTCCGGCTCCAACTTCCGGTTCCAGAACTAAGGATTCTGGATTCAGAATCCGAAATTCAGAATTCAGATTCTGAATCCAAATCTGAATCCGATTCAGAATCTGAAAAAATTTTGGTATATTTGCGATTTAAGTTTTACCCCCTCCCCCTCCCTCCTGCTCAAAACGGGGATCATGTGGACCTAAATATAGCAAATTCAACCGTTGCTTATAAAAAGGCAAGAAAAGAACTTTTATTTATCCCCCTTTTTTTCAATTTTGTAGGCGGATAAAGTATAAAAGTGCCCCAAAATGTGATTGAACCCATATTGGAACCCATTATCATGATAAATAAAAATTTTCTAACTGTGCCACGGTTAGTTTGCTTTTTTCGTGGAGTGTGTCTTAAGCCTTAGAGTGACGTGCACATACACAGCACAAACTTCATCCTTTTAGAATCTCAATTTCGTATATGCTACCCTAGATCACACAAATTTAATCAAAATTCAAGTAAAAATCGACTCTATTATCTAAAAATGCACTTATTTTACCGTTTTGGAACATGGCGAACATTTCTAGATAGTTTTTGACCGAATCTAAATTACTTGAAAAATTCGATTTTTTCAACAAAAAAATCAAATGTTTGAAAAAATCGAATTTTTCAAGTAATTTAGATTCGGTCAAAAACTATCTAGAAATGTTCTCCATGTTCCAAAACGGTAAAATAAGTGCATAGATAATAGAGTCGATTTTTACTTGAATTTTGATTAAATTTGTGTCAAAAATCCGAGTGTTTTCGAAAAATACGCGATTTTCATCAACAAAAATGAGTAAAATGAAAAAATTGCTCTGTAACTTTATTTTTCAACATTTGAGGAAAATTTAAAGACAAAATCATCAAAAATGGCTTGAAGGAAAAAAGTTTATACATTTTGAATTTTGGAATTAAAAAATATCTTAAAGAATGAAATTTATATAGAGAATTTGCCTGAATTGCAATAAAATGTTGTGTATTGAAGCGATATCATAGGAAAGACTTTTTTTGAATTTTACTGCGCCGTGTTTGGTATGACTTTTTATTTCTGGCATCCGCCTCTGATATTACAATATAGATCAAGGGCAAAGGATTATTTCTTATAACTTTTGTCTGGATAAATGAAGTTTTTACTCAACTTACTTATTCAGTAGATTTGTTTTTTGTAAAACAAACAAAAGAACGCTCTAGAGTAGGCGAAAACTGCCCACTACTACAATATTCCTTTATATTTTTTGATTAACAAAATACAGATATATAAATACGAAGTACCCGGAAAAAGTTATTATTATACAATTTATTAACGCTAAATTCTCGCCTCGTCAATTTTAATACATTCAACAGTTCTTAAAATGAATGGACTTGGACTACTTCTGTTCCAAAACGATCATTGGGTGCAAAGATACGCGGTCAATTGTACACTGCACCCAATGACTGGATCTCCAAATGCCCCAATTGGGGTGATGTATTTTTCATTTGGAATCATTTGTGAGGTAGGCAGTGCTTCTCAATATAAATAGATTAACAAAAAAGATATTGGAATTCTTTCCCTTGTATCTAGAAAGAAAGTTTATCGCCCAACTTTTCCGAGGTTGTTTCTTTCAAGCAAAACATGGAAAGACACCATTCAGGACCGTAGCTTCCTGAGGTAGAGATGTCACATTGCCACATCCAAAAATTTGCCACGTCTTTGGACTTTTTGCCCTGTTTTTGGTCGATTTTTAAAGAAAAGATCAAATTCATTAGCACCAATAATTTAAATAAATTTTGAAAACAAAATTGATTTTTGAGAAAAAACTAAATTTTTGATCAGAAGAAAAATTCAATTTTGAGAAAAAATAAAAAAATTTTATCTCAAAAATCGAATTTTGGCTGAAAAATTGAATTTTTGATCAAAATCGAAATTTTGCTCACAAATTGAATTTTTTCTCAAAAATCTAATTTTGCTTAAAAATCGAAATTTTTGCTCAAATTCATTGAAATTATCGGTTCAAATGAATTTAATCTTTTCTTTAACAAACGTCTAACAACGGAGCAAAAAATCCAAAAACGTGGCAATGTAACATCCCTACACGCAGTCCATTGAAGGAATCTTCCTCGAGACACCCCCACGATAAATGATTAACTTTAATGTTTTGAAAAATTGTTTAGCTCATGTACATCCCCTTTATGATAGTTATGTCAAAAAGAGACTGTATACAGCACACATGCTATCAATTCATGTTCCTCATTGGTTTCATCGATATATTTACCCTGGTTGGCAACGCCATTATCAGCGGAATCCAAGACATGTTTGGTATCCATTTCTGCGATTTTCCAACTCTTTTCTTCATCTCTGGATCAATTGCTACTGGTAGACTTGACTCTCTTTCATAAACGTATATTTTAGCCGGATGGTTTGGTGTGTCGTTCACTTGCTCGATTTTGGCAATCAACCGATTCTTTGAGTTTCTTTTCCCGAAAATCAGTCAAGTAATGTTTGGAGGACGTATGATGAAGATTTGGCTGCTTATACCGACGAGTTATTGGATTTTCAATATGTTTACGATGACCCCGGCAGTGTATAACATACAAAATCATGGGTTTTATTATGATCCGTATGTTGGGACAAAGGATTTGGAAGGGAATGTTGAGGTTTGATTTTGACTGGACCGGTAAAAGTCTGCCAAAAAATCTGCTAAAATACCAAAAAAAGTTCAACTAAAAGTCCGGGTCGACTAAGTGATGTGTCGACGAAGTGACGTTTCGACTAAGTGACGCAGTCGACGAAGTGACGGTACACGGTTATGTCCAAAGTTTGTCTAAATGTCTCCCAAAGTATATCAATTCTGTCAAGATCTTCTACTACAACTTGTTCATAAGGGGTCATCCAGATATTACATAATCATGTTGGGGGGGGGGGGGGTCGGCCCTTCTCATAAAAATTGATTACATTAGTGCATTTTTGATGATTACATTGGGGGGGGGAGGGGGAGTAAACCACCAAAAAGTTGATTACGTAATGTCTGAATGACCCCTAACCCTGTTTAGTTCTCTCACACACAAATGTTGATTTACAATAGCTATTTTACATTGCCTGTCATTGGTGGAGCTTATCTAATTTTATGCACTGTGATTACCGTACAAACCAAGATCTTCAAAAATGCCCCAAAGTTGCCAAAACTACAGAGAATTGTATGTTTTCTTTAAAACAGTGTAGTACATTAGAATTCAGATGTTGCTCCAATCAATTTGCATTTGTCTGGAAATTTTCGTTGTAGGCACTGTTTATGTGGCGAATTCTGCTGGATTGTTTGAAGTCCCAAAGTTTGTTGTAATTATCGAGCAGTTTACCTGGGTCTGTGTGCATGGTAAAATTTTTGACAAAAGAGGTCTTCGAGAGATGGCAAAATTAACATCCCAAGGCCTTCCCTTAAGGCCATCACAAGCTATCGTACTAACCACAAGCAACGGCACAAGCTAACGAAGCCATCGTACGAAAGTCATCGTACGAGTGTAAAATACATTCGTACGACGAACGATGGCCACAAGTTATCGTACGAGTACGATGACTCGAACGATGAAATTTCGTACGATGAGCCGTCGTACTTTTATCGTACGACAATGCATTTTTGTCGTACGACACGTACTACAGCGTTTTTTGAGTATACGATAATGTACGACAAATTTCGTACGATAGCTGTGGGCTATCGTACTTTTGCTTGCGTTCAGTACAATAGAATGTGCGAGCTTGTGCCGACCCTTATAGTCTCTTATAATGTTTTTAGGCGATACTCCCATTGTATATTTAATTTTCAATGAATCCTTGCGTACCAAAGTTCTAACAATGTGCAAAAACTTTTTTGTTAAACGACCACATGGAGTTGGGGTTATTGTGATGACATTTGCCCCTCAAATTTCGAACCCAAGACGAACATAATACTTTTTGAAATTTTTTATTTTGTTGTACATAGTGGCAAGTGAAAAATTCAATTCTTGGAAATTTGTCAAATAAAATTACAAGTATTCAAATTAGCACTTTTGTTAGAAAATGGAAAAATCAAGCCCTAGCCTCGCCACTAGCTAAACATTCTAGTTTTATGGGAACTTCATATTCAAATTCCTAATTTTTCTGTTATTTGAACAGATAAATTATGAGAAGAAAGTTTTACTAGGCCATGAAAATGAGTCAAGGAAAATTGCTTTCAAGCTCAGAAAATGCGCGCGATCGATTGTTCGTGTAAAACTTCCCCTAATAAGCCATTTTTTATATATGTTACAGGGAAATCTGTTTTTCGGGAAAATTAAATTTTCTCGAAAAAAATGAAGTAGGCTTTAGACTTACAAAGAAGGGGTCACAACTTGGTTTCTTCGATTTCGACCAAATATATGTCAATTTTTTACCCATGGTGGGAGTACTAAAAACCGCAAAAATTTTTTACCTTGGTCCCCCCTTATGTTTTTTTCGAAAATTTGGGCAAAAACATAAGTACCAAGGAAATTTTTTCGAGTTTTAAAAAATTTCAAAAATCAATTTAATCCCTTATTTTTCGCGTCTGTCGGCGCGAAAATTTTTTGCTGAAAAACACCTATTTTTAAGCGGAAAACGCTCAAAAATTTTCGATTTTTGATGAAAATTTTGTTGAAGTCAATACCCAGCGCCGCAGGCGAAGTTTTTTGTTGAAAAATACTTGTTTATATGCTGAAAATGATCAGAAACTGACTAATTTTTGGTTTAAAAAATGTCAAATTTGGGGATTTTTTGTTGAAAAATAGAAAAAAATTGGACAATTTTGGACAAAAAATTTTATACATTGTGATTTACGTAATCATTGGATTCTGAATTGGGGAATTGGATTCAGATTCTGGATTCGGATTCAGAATTTCAGATTCTGAATCCAGAATCCGGATTCAGAATCCTTAGTTCTGGAACCGGAAGTCGGATCCCGGAACCGGAAGTTGAAGCCGGAGATCGGAAGTAAAAATTTCCGACTTCCGGTTCCAATTTAGTCAAATTTTCCAAATCAGAACCTGCAGTTGGAGGTTTTTACTTCCGATCTCCGGTTCCGGAACTAAGCAACGGACCCCAATTCAGAATCCGGATTCGGATTCAGAATCCAGATTGAGAATCAGAATCTGATCAGAAATGAAAAGTCGTTGCCTTCATGGCACAATTAGTAAAGCATTAGTTTTGTAGTCAGAAAGGCGCTGGTTCAATCCCCGTCTCCGCCTAAATATTTTTGCTTTTTTAATAAATGTTATTTTTCGAAAAAAATTGATTTATTTGAAAAAAACGAAAAATTATAGAAATTTAAAAGAATTTAAAAAATTCGAAAAAAATCGAACCGAAAATCGCAAAAAAATTTTTGGGACGATCCCTTGAGCGCCGAAGGCGCTCGGTCCCCTAAGGATTCTGAATCCGGATTCTGGATTCAGAATCTGAAATTCAGAATTCTGAATTCTGAATCCGAATCCAGAATCTGAATCCAATTCAGAATCCAATGATTACGTAAATCACAATGTATAAAATTTTTTGTCCAAAATTGTCCAATTTTTTTCTATTTTTCAACAAAAAATCCCCAAATTTGACATTTTTTAAACCAAAAATTAGTCAGTTTCTGATCATTTTCAGCATATAAACAAGTATTTTTCAACAAAAAACTTCGCCTGCGGCGCTGGGTATTGACTTCAACAAAATTTTCATCAAAAATCGAAAATTTTTGAGCGTTTTCCGCTTAAAAATAGGTGTTTTTCAGCAAAAAATTTTCGCGCCGACAGACGCGAAAAATAAGGGATTAAATTGATTTTTGAAATTTTTTAAAACTCGAAAAAATTTCCTTGGTACTTATGTTTTTGCCCAAATTTTCGAAAAAAACATAAGGGGGGACCAAGGTAAAAAAATTGTTTGAAAAGGTTTCCTCCCCCCCATTCTTGAAATCTGGTACGCCACTGATTATAATGCATTGTTTGAAATTGCCAATGATTAATAAAACCAAATGTCGTATATATCATATTTTTGTTATAAAAATTGTTTATAAGGCTTTGATTTTTATTTAAAAATTTTTGCCATTGATTACGTAATCATGGGGGTGGGGAGCAGAGCTGTCAGAAAACTTGCCTTTAGTGCAAGTTTTACTTGCATCGAATTTTTTCGAAATTTTTTTTGTTGGCTAAAACATGTGTAGAACGACTAAAATAGTTGAAGTAACATGTATTTAGCTAAAATTGGGTGTCAATTAATACTTGCCGGAATTTGCATTTTTGCATCTTTTTGCATCATAGGCAAGTAAAACTTGCATATGCAAGTTTTACTTGCACATGCAAGTTTTACTTGTACACGCTAATTTCGTCGTGAAACGATTGAAAAATATTTTTAAATCGTTTTTCGAGATAAACACGACGAAATTAACGTATACAAGTAAAACTTGCATGTGAAAGTAAAACTTGTACATGCAAGTTTTACTTGCCTATGATGCAAAAATGCAACTTCCGGCAAGTATTACTTGCCCCCGAATTTTAGCTAAAAACATGTTATTTCAACTATTTTAGTCGTTCTACACATGTTTTAGCCAAAAAAAAATTTTTTCGAAAAAATTCGATGCAAGTAAAACTTGCACCAAAGGCAAGTTTTCTGACAGCTCTGGGGGGGAGGGGTAGCCAAATGATTACGGTTGATTACAGGGAGGAGGGGGGGGGTCAAAAAACCGAAAATTTTGATTACGTAATATCTGGATTACCTCTATGTAGGTGTTTTTTACTCTCTTTTTTTTATTCAAACAGGATCTTGGAATATTAATTTCTATAAACTTCATAAGCCTGATTAAATCGTTTCTTTTGTTTGACTCGTAGGTAACATAAATAGAAAAAAATTATAGCTTTCTTACGCAATTTTCCTTTATCTTTTTTGAATAACAAAATTTCTTTTGTCTTTTCAAAGAAATGGGTGGATTTCCAAATGTAAACATATAAATACAATGTACTTGGAAAAAGTAATTATTATATAATTTATAACGCTAAATATTACATTCTCGCCTTATTAGTTTTAAAGGAGGGGTGCCGTTTGGGGCCTTATCTCCGAGAAAAATTTTTCTCGAATTTTGCAGGAAAGACCCCTATAGGGGTAATTTCTAGGCGAAAAATCGATTGCTCAAAATTTTTGAACGCACTTCTACTCAGGATTAAAATTAACTTTTCATGCTTTGAAAATGCGTGCAATCGATTTTTCGCCTAGAAATTGCCCTAAAAAGTCGGTTTTTAGAAGAAAATCAGAAAAAAAATTTCGCGTTGAAAAGCAGTTCTACCCTGATTTTTAGGTTCAAACTTAATTTTTCATGCTTCGAAAATGTGCGCAATAGATTTTTCGCCTAGAAATTACCCCTATAGAGGTCTTTCCTGCAAAAATTCGAGAAAATTTTTTTTCGGAGATAGGGCCCCAAACGGCACCCCTTCTTTAAAGGGGGGGGTCCAACTTACGGCCGGGTAGAAAATTTTTTTAACAAGTGACCCTTTAGGGGTAATTTTATGCGAGGAATCGATTGCGAGCATCGAAAAATTTTGAAAATTTTTCCGGGGTGTTGGGGTTAAAACTTATAATCCCTAATTTTGACGCAATTTTTTCCATTTTTTGACCCCCAGATAAATTTTCAAAATTTTTCGATTCGCGCAATCGATTTCTCGCATAAAATTACCCCTAAAGAGTCACTTGTTAAAAAAATTTAAAAAAATTTTCTACCCGGCCGTAAGTTGGACCCCCCCCCCTTTAATACATTCAACAGTTCTTAAAATGAATGGACTTGGACTATATCTGTTCCAAAACGATCATTGGGTGCAAAGATACGCGGTCAACTGTACACTACACCCAATGACTGGATTTCCAAATGTCCCAATTGGGGTGATTTATTTTTCATTTGGAATCATTTGTGAGGTAAGCAGTGCTTTTCGACATAAACAGATTTACAAAAAAGCTATTGGAANCTGTTCCAAAACGATCATTGGGTGCAAAGATACGCGGTCAACTGTACACTACACCCAATGACTGGATTTCCAAATGTACCAATTGGGGTGATTTATTTTTCATTTGGAATCATTTGTGAGGTAAGCAGTGCTTTTCGACATAAACAGATTTACAAAAAAGCTATTGAAATATCTTCTCTTGTGTCGAGAAAGAAAGTTTATCGGCCAGCACTTCCGAAGTTGTTGCTTTCAAGCAAAAAATGGAAAGACGCCATTCGGGACCGTAGCTTCCTAACGGCGGAACCCGCCGAAGTCGAAGAAAAATCCTTGTACCCATCCCCTTGTGTTTTTCTCCGAAAAACACATAAAAGAGACCCTTGTGTTTTTGGAATTCGCCTACCCCAAAATTTTCTGAAAATCGCTAAAATTTGCTTAAAAATAGGTAGAAACATACCTACATTTTTCTTTAATTTGGACAAACAAATCTTAACTTTTGACTCTGAAAATTTAAATTTGAAAATTTATTTTAACAACCCTGCCCATCAGGGAGGGGATTGCCCCTCTGATTGTTCCCTAGACCCACGAGTCCACTGAAGCAAACGTCCTCGAGACACTCCACGATAAATAATTAATTTTAATGTATTAAAAAAATTTTTAGCTCATGTACATCCCCTTTATGATAGTTATGTCAAAAAGAGACTGTATACAGCACACATGTTATCAATTCATGTTCCTCATTGGTTTCATCGACATATTTACCCTAATTAACAACGCCATTATCAGCGGAATCCAAGGCATGTTTGGTATCCATTTCTGCGATTGTCCAACTCTTTTCTTCTTCTCTGGATTAATTGCTACTGGTAGGCTTCGCCCCTTTCCATAAACGCATATTTTAGCCGGATGGTATGGTGTGTCACTCACTTGCTCGATTTTGGCAATCAATCGATTCTTTGAGTTTCTTTTCCCAAAAATCAGCCAAATAATGTTTGGAAACCGTATGATGAAGATTTGGTTGCTTATACCGACGAGTTATTGGATTTTCAGTATATTTACGATGACTCCGGTAGTATATAATATACAAAATCATGCGTTTTATTATGATCCGTATGTTGGGACAAAGGATTTGGAAGGGAATGTTGAGGTTTGATTTTGACTGAGCCGGTAAAAGTCTGCCAAAAAATTCTGTTAAACTACAGTGAAACTTCGTTAATTGGACCCCCCCCCCTTTCTCGCAATAATTGGACCCCTACTTTTCTCAAACTTTTCACAAAATTATTCGTAAAGTTTGAATGTTTTTCACCAAAATTCCCCAGATAATTGAACCCCTGGATAATCGGACCTCCCTCTAGGGGGGTCAATTAACGAGGTTTCACTGNGCAATAATTGGACCCCTACTTTTCTCAAACTTTTCACAAAATTATTCGTAAAGTTTGAATGTTTTTCACCAAAATTCTCATTTTTTCACCAAAATTTCCCATTTTTCACCAAAATTCCCCAGATAATTGAACCCCTGGATAATCGGACCTCCCTCTAGGGGGGTCAATTAACGAGGTTTCACTGTACCAAAAAAAGTTTAACAAAAAGTTTGCCAAAATCATGTCCAAAGTTTGTCTAAATACGATGGTCGAAATTCGTACGATGAGCCGTCGTACTTTTATCATACGACAATGCAATTTTGTCGTATGCCAGCGTTTTTTGAGTAGTACGATAAAAAGTACGACAAATTTCGTAAGATGCCATCGTACTGCATCGTACGACAGCTTGTGGCGATTTCATCGTACTTTTACGTTAGGCTGGATACAAGTTGTCGTACCGACGCATGAGGTCGCAAGTTGTATTTTTTCATTTAAAATGCATTAAAAGTACGACTTGAGACCGCAAGTTGTTGTACGTTTTGTCGTGCCACGGTACGACAGAAAGGTACAACGTACGAAATTTGCCATACTGTCGTACTTTTATCGTACTATTCTTAAACGCTGTCATACGACAAAATTTATAAATGCCTTCCAAAGTACAGAGCGATCATTTTGGTCTGCAACATCAATGTTTTTAGTCGTTCTCGCACGCCCTCTAACGAATTTCTATGCTGTTTTTTTTAAATTGTAGCTGAACAATGGCCGAATAAGTGTTGATCAAAAGTTTCGAAATCCGTTGATCCTACCATTGTCAAAAATTACTTTGAAATTTTCAAAGTCGATTTTCTCCACCTTAACAAAATGTTAGAAATTTAATTTTTGTATGAAAATACAGAGCTTTAGTCTCTCTAACACATGCAAAAACCGTATATAAAAATTATTTAACAGTGGCGAGATATTTTACTTTGAAGTTGATAGTCAAAAAATGAGGTAAAACAAAATGACACACCCGAGAATCGAACCTTCGACCTTTTGGTTGCTAGCCGAAAGCGCTAACCACTACACTATGTGGTGATAGTGTAGTGGTTAGCGCGTTCGGCTAGTAGCCAGAAGGTTGTGGGTTCGATTCCCGGGTGCATCATTTTGTTTTTTCCTCATTTTTTGACTATCAACTTCAAAGTCAAATATCTCGCCACTGTTAAATAATTTTAATATACGGTTTTTTGTATGTGTTAGAGGGACTAAAGCTCTGTATTTTCATACAAAAATTAAATTTCTAACATTTTGTTAAGGTGAAGAAAATCGACTTTGAAAATTTCAAAGTAATTTTTGACAATGTTAGGATCAACGGATTTCGAAACTTTTGATCAACACTTATTCGGCCATTGTTCAGCTACAATTTAAAAAAAACAGCATAGAAATTCGTTAGAGGGGGTGCGAGAACGACTAAAAACATTAATGTTGCAGACCAAAATGATCGCTCTGTATGTCAATTCTGTGAAGAACTTCTACAATTTGTTCTTAACCCTATTTAGTTCTCTCCGTCACAAATATTGCTCTATAATAGTTATTTTACACTGCCTGTCATTGGTGGAGCTTATCTAATTTTATGTACTGTGATTACCGTAAAAACTAAAATCTTCAAAAATGCACCAAATATGCCAAAACTACAGAGAATTGTATGTTTTCTTTAAAACGTAGTAGTGCTTTAAAACGTATTAGAATTTAGATGTTGCTTCAATCAATTTGCATTTGTCTGGAAATTTTCTTTGTAGGCACTGTATATGTAGCAAATGCTGCTGGATTTATTGAAGTCTCAAAGTTTGTTGTAATTATCGAGCAATTTGCCTGGGTCTGTGTGCATGGTAAAATTTTTGACAAAAGAGGCCTTCGAGAGGTGGCAAAATTAGCATCCCAAGCAGTGGTGGAACGTAATGAAAATTTTTCCGTAAAACGTAATTTTAAGGAATGAAAAAAATTCCATAAAGCGTAAACCGTAAATTCAGTATTTCCGTAAATATCATACCGTAATAAACAAATGAAAATTTTTTTTTGAAAATATACATTTTAAGCAAAAAATGAGTCAGAAATTTAAAAAATAATAAAAATTACATTTTTTTTGGTATATTTTTATTGAAAATGGTCGATTTTTTATAGCTAAAAAATAAAATTGATGAAAAATAAACAAAAATTTGATTACATTTTACGATTATTTTCACAATTCCGTAAAGCGTAAACCGTACTTTTATGGAATGAAAAAATTCCGTAAACCGTAATTACGGTTTACGTTCCACCACTGATCCCAAACAAACTTTTTTTGATCAAATTTTTAATTTTTGTTTGCATAACATTATAGTTCGTAAAGTGTTGAGCAACTTTTGTTTTGGGGTCCCATTAGATTCGTTCACTGGTTGGAGATTGACCCAGTACCAAGTTGAAGACCAGGCACTTTTTGGTCTTACAGGTAAGCAGGAACTAAAAAAATTCTATCTTTTCAAGGATAAATCGTTTTGACTTGAAATCTTTTTTATTTTTCAGTGCTACGCACGCGCTACGTTTCTATACACTTTCCATAGTCGGTGGACTTCAGGAAAGTTTTCTGGTTAGGTTTGAAGGAGTATGCCTATACATTTTTATACCCGTGAGAACCCCCAAATTCTCAAAAAAAATTGGTTCATCTCAGCAAGAGAGTTCCAGTACATCCTAATTTTTGCATATGTCAAACCTCTCAACTAGCTCAACAAAACTAAGTAATAAAAAATTCAAAATTTCAGTCCGTTGGGATCCATTCGAGCCTTTGAAGATGGTGGTGCTGAAGGAGGTCAAAAATTGAAAATTCTTTAGATTAGCGAAATTTGACATAATTTATATATATTCGGAAAATTCATGAAAAATGGAGTATTTTTTGTTTTTACAGTAAATTCTGAATCGTTATCGTTGTCGAGATAATCGCGTTTGAAGTTGGCGATTTTGAAATTTAAAAAATTTTAAAATTCCCGCCAAAACCTGAATCAAGTTTTAGCGAGAATTTAAAAAATTTTTAAATTTCAAAATCGCAACTCAAAAATCGCCAACTTCAAACGTGATTATCTCGACAACGATAACGATTCAGAATTTACTGTAAAAACAAAAAATGCTGGATCAATCTCCAATCAGTGAACGAATCTAATGGGACCCCAAAACAAAATTTGCTCAACACTTTACAAACTATAATATTATGCAAACAAAAATTAAAAATTTGATCAAAAAAAGTTTGTCGGTCCCCGTGCGTCCCAAAGCTCGATTCTTTCAGAGCCGGTGCTTTAATCACAAGCAACGGCACTAGCTAACGCATGCTATCGTACGAAAGTCATCGTACGAGTGTAAAATACAATCGTACGACGGACGAGATGGTCACAAGCTATCGTACGAGTACGATGAAATTTCATACGATAGCCGAAATTCGTATGATGAGCCGTCGTACTTTTATCGTATGACAATGTATTTTTGTCGTACGACCGTACTACAGCGTTTTTTGAGCATACGATAAAAAGTACAGCAAATTTCGTACGATGCCATCGTACTGCATCGTACGACAGCTTGTGGCGATTTCATCGTACTTTAGGCCGGCCGCAAGTTGTCGTACCACCGCATGAAGCCGCAAATTGTTGTACTTTTTCATTCAGAATGCACTAAAAAGTACGACTCGAGACCGCAAGTTGTCGTACTTTTTGTCGTACCATGGTACGACAGAAAGGTACAACGGTACGACACCAAAGTACGACGACAACTTGCGGCCGGCCTTAACGTAATTTTACGATCGTACGATAGCTTGTGGCTATCGTACTTTTGCTTGCGTTCAATACGATAGAATGTGCGAGCTTGTGCTGACCCTTATAGTCTTTTATAATGTTTTTAGGCGATACTCCCATTGTATATTTAATTTTCAATGAATCCTTGCGTAAAAAAGTTCTAAAAATGTGCAAAAACTTTTTTGTTAAACGACCACATGGAGTTGAGGTTATTGTAAAGATATATGTTCCTCAAACTTCGAATCCAAGAACATAATAATTTTTGAAATTTTTTATTTTGTTGTACATAGTGGCAATGGTAAGGGTTCTTGTGAAAAAATCCAATTCTTGGAAATTTGTAAAGTAAAATTACATGTATTCAAATTAGCACTTTTGTTAGAAAATGAAAAAATAAAGATTCTAGTTTTATGGGAACTTCATATTGAAATTCCTAATTTTTCTGTTATTTGAACAGATAAATTATGAGAAGAAAGTTTTACTAGGCCATGAAACATGATCAAGGAAAATTGCTTTCAAGCTCAGAAAATGCGCGCGATCGATTGCTCGTGTAAAACTTCCCCTAATAAGCCATTTTTTACACAGGGTGATTCACATGAACCCGTACACTCGAATATTCTATTTTTTATCGATATTTTTCAATTATATTTGAATTGCGCTTGATCATTCCCTTCGCACTCTGGATGTTCCTCCGATTTCGAGAACTTTTTTTGGGTCTTCCTTTTGGCTTGTTCTCGTGCCTCCCAGTTTCTTCGTAACGCTTGATATGGTCTGAGATGGTCATTACGGGGACATCAAGAAGTTCCGAGATTTTCCTAATCGATAAGCCTTTTTCCCGAAGTTTAATCATAGCAAGTCGCATTTCAACCATTTTTTGTCTGTAAATAAGCTTCTTATATATAGAATGAAGAAAATCGATAAAAAATAGAGTGTACGGGTTCATGTGAATCACTCTGTATATGTCACAGGAAAATTTATTTTTCGGGAAAATCAAATTTTACCGTGAATTTTCCGAATATATAGACCAAATAGGAGGTTTTCGATGCAAGAAATTGATTGAATGCATTGAGAAATTATGAAAACGCTTCTCTGACCCTGAAATCATCCAAAAAAGCAACAACAAAAAATGAAAAAAGTTCGATTTTTTGGATGAATTCAGGATTAATACGGGAATACTTCTTCAAAATTCCGGGATATTCTATTATTATGAGTTATGCTGAACAACTTTCAAAAAAAATTTTTTGAAAAAAGTTGTCTGATCATGGAGTATACCAGATTTATTTTTGGGGCAAATCAAATTGACCCAGGTGGGACACAATGATATCCACGTACACTATAAAGGCTTTTGCCCTGAAACAGAGTCAGGAATAGGTTTTTAAAGGAGCAGTACGGACGGCTTTGGTTTTGTACCAAAATTTCTTTAAAGGGGTCCAAAGTATGGTCGGGTAGAAAATTGTTTTAACAAGTGACCCCATAGGAGTAATTTTATGCGAGAAATCGATTGCGCGCATTCCCGAAGCATGAAAATGCTTCCTTGACCCTGATTCAGGGAAGATGGTGGGTGGTAACTTTTTCCAATTTGTTCCATATTTTTAAAAATTGAAAAAAATCCGACCTCAATTCGATTTTTGACGAATTTTTAAAAATATGGAAAAAATTGGAAAAAGTTACCACCCACCATCTTCCNAAATGCCGTCGCTCGAAAAAATCCGACCTCAATTCGATTTTTGACGAATTTTTAAAAATATGGAAAAAATTGGAAAAAGTTACCACCCACCATCTTCCCTGAATCAGGGTCAAGGAAGCATTTTCATGCTTCGGAAATGCGCGCAATCGATTTCTCGCATAAATTACCCCTATGGGGTCACTTGTTAAAAAAATTTTCTACCCGACCATACTTTGGACCCCTTTAAAGAAATTTTGGTACAAAACCAAAGCCGTCCGTACTGCTCCTTTAAGCCTCAAAGCGGCATAGCCAACTTTGACACGACGCATTTGTCACGACGTATTTGACACGATTTTCGTTTCAATAAACAAAAATTCTTACAAACGTGTTTAATTGACTAATTTGCAAGAATTTTTGTTTATTGCAACGAAAATCGTGTCAAATGCGTCGTGTCAAATGCGTCGTATCAAATGCGTCGTGTAAAAGTTGCCCTCAAAGCCTATTCCAATAGGTTTTTAGCCTAGGAAAACCCCCCCCCCAAAACGTTGAGTTTGAGAGAAGGATAATAATGCTTTTAGAAAATAGCCATTTCACTCCAATACAAAGGACTTCACCCTGAAACAGGGTCAAGACGAGGAGGCTTTCACTTTTGAAGTCCTATTCCAATAGATTTCTCGTATAGAACAACTCCAAGTGGTGATATGTTTGGTCATATATCCTTCTTCTATGATTCATAGGCAAAAACGGGCCAATTGAATTTCTTATAAAATATTCATGAGAATGAATCATATTTGCCAACAAGCGGAACTAAAGGCTCGCCAAGAGGATTGCTCTTGAAATAAGTAAATATTGATAAGACGTCACTTTTTTCACATTAAATTTTTGTATTTATCTTCCAAGTATTAATATTGTTAGTGGTGATCGTCTCGAATTTTATCGTTAATAGGACGCTATGGATATATTCGGTATTATCTACACCCTTTTATTAGCTTTTTTTGGTACTCTGGGCATACTAGCTTGGAAGGCAGCTGGTTTAGTTGGAGCTAAAGCTGGATACACTTCGTTTTGTCTTTTATTCATACCATTTTCGGGATTTGGAGCTATAACTTCCAATTTTTATATTCTCATGGGTGTTTCAATGATCGTCGGAAGCCTTATGTCTTACTTTTGTGTTCTGGGGAAAGAGGTTGAAATGACCGGTTTAGTCGTTTTATTCTGTATACTGATGTTATTCCGTTGTATACTATATTTTCTTCGAAGAGGAAACGCGAGGCTCGAAGAAGGGTTGATCGATGATCAAGAAATATAGATGAAATAAAAAACCTTTGCAAAAATGAGAGCTTAAATAAAAAATAAATTTAAAGTAAGGTTCTAAAACTACATCAACAAATATAGATGCAAACAAGGTTAACCCTAAAAGGGTAGGGTGGAGTGAAGCAAAACTAAAAAGGGTGAAGAAAGGGTGAGGCTATTTTGTTGGGTTTATAAAATTATGGTAAACAATTCAAAATCTAAGAACATCATATTCGACCGTAGTTCTATTCGCTGAACACATTCCCGATGCAGCGAAATTTGCCATAATTTATACATATTCGGAAAATTCGT
Source organism: Acrobeloides nanus (assembly GCA_900406225.1). NCBI lineage: Eukaryota > Metazoa > Nematoda > Chromadorea > Rhabditida > Cephalobidae > Acrobeloides > Acrobeloides nanus. The sequence continues at coordinate 39,153 of OZJO01008979.1, forward strand.
GAAAAATGGAGCATTTTTTGTTTTTAAAGTAAATTCTGAATCGTTATCGTTGTCGAGATAATCGCGTTGGAAATTGGCAGTTTTTGAGTTGCAATTTTGAATTTGAATTTCCCGCCAAAATTGAACATCAGGGTTTTGGCGGGAAATTCAAAATCGCAACTCAAAAATCGCCAACTTCAAACGCGATTATCTTGACAACGATAACGATTCAGAATTTACTATAAAAATAAAAAATGCTCCATTTTTCATGAATTTTCCGAATATATATAAATTATGGCAAATTTCGCTAATTAAGGAACCCTCACCCTTTTTATACCGCCTAAATTTCGCAAAAAAAGCGACAAATTTATAGCTCACAAATGCTAAACTCATCAGGAATGTGTTCAGCGAATAGAACTACGGTCGAATATGATGTTCTTAGATTTTGAATTGTTTACCATAATTTTATAAACCCAAAAAATAGCCTCAGCCTTGCTTCACCTTTTTTAGTTTTGCTCCACCCTTTTTAGGGTTAACCTACAAACAATATATACGGCTAATTGCAAAAGTCATTTTGCGACAAATTTTTCATGAGCCAAACATACAGTCAAATCTGTCTCGACTTTGTTTAAATTTCAAGTTTTCGTGTCAATATGCAGACAAATTTATAACAAAGTCGAGAAACGACATTTTTAATAAGGATTTTCGTCATCGTTCAATGATTTAATAAAAAGTAGTGCGAATTAAAGTTGTTCAGCATGATCTAAGGAATCCAATGAGCTATTGCTCGACTCATTTTGTAATAAAATTTTCAAATTCAAGTTTTCGTATCAATGCTCAGACCAGTTCAAACCTGTTCGAGACACAGAGTCTCGAATTCGAGACTCGAATCTCAAATTTTGAGACTCAATTCGAGACATTTAGAGTCTCGAATTACATGTAATTCGAGACGTTTAGAGACGCATTTAGAGTCTCTTAATCATTTCGAGACAATTAGCGAGCAGCCTAAATGACTTCTTGTTATTGTTAAAAATTCAAAAAATTTGAATTTTTGAAAAAATTTTAAATTTTTCAGTGTGCGATTTGGAACTACGTCGAAAAGCGCAGTTCGACACTGCTATATGGACTACGCAACGCAGTTTCAAATTGACTGCGCAGTTGATTCACATGCACTACACGGTGAGCAGGGTCCCGTCCTAAAAAATGATAGTTGAGCAGAATAATGTTGAGATCATACAATTATATGTAAACTACTCAAATGGTGTAGAAAATCATGAATATACTGGGGTGCGACAGGACGCCTGTGTCATGCTGTAACAGTCACTATGGTGGATTTTCTACAAAAATTTGAAGTGTTCAACTCCATTGCTTAACACTTCTATGACTATTGATTTTATTGGTCTTTCTGAAAATATGGATTAAGCCTATGTGTTTTGTAAAAAATTCCGGTGATGGGAATCCCCCAGTGCGCAGCTAAAGTCTATGATATTATATCAAGAGTATGGTAAAACTACGGAAAGCTGTTACCACTGGAAATATTCCAAGGTTATGTTTTTCGGGTCTGATTCATCATTTATTAAATTAAACGAGAAATGTGCGTTACACCCCGAAAGCAGAGACATAGCCTAGACCTTATCTTAGGCCAGAAACACACATATCTCATCGCGGATCGCTCCGAGTATATGTGTTTCTAATTTTTTTGGCAGGGGTAAAAACATTCGGTTTCTGTTAGGAATCGAACCTACAAGCAATTTACATAGCCGAGAATCTTAACCACTCGGCCATGAGGGTAACCTTTTACACGTCGATAAAATTGCAATTTTTGAAAACTTTTCGAATTATTCAAAATTTGAAAAGTTTGTTTATTAAAACAAAAACATTGCAACCGACCTGTTCTAGCTCGGACCGTATCTTTAATATTTAACTTCCCAGTCAAAAAAGAGAAGTAAGATTTTTTTAAAAGTTTTTTGCATGTGGTAGTAGGGTAAAATACTCTAACTCTATCACTTAAAACACAAGTTCTGTTAGAATCGAGCTTTTTTTGACCCCGATGTCACAAAATGAGAAACTGACCATTCAGCTTTGCTTAAGATCTATAAAAACCCAAAAGAATGTAAAAATGCTCGCATCGACAAGTGGGCTATGTCAATCAGTTCTCGTTTCGACTTGCAGTTGGTATATAAGCCTGGAAAATCTCATGTAGTACCGGATGCGCTTAGTAGAGCTTTCCCTGTAGTCGACGAAGCTGAAGATAACGCTGAACGCTCTTTAGTATCCGCGTTTGTCTGCAATGCAACTAGATTGAAAGCAATGGAGTATCAAGTTCCATCAGAAGAAGAAACTTTAAAGGGTATTGATTCTGATAGTTTTGTCGCAGAAATTGCAAAGTCTGAATATTGTGGCGTTTATCAAGTGTTGCTTGAAAAGAAATGGCCGAATGAAGTGTCGCAGATTCGCGAAGTGACTGGTCAGCTCAAGAACTTTGTAGTTCAGAATAAGATACTCTATTTTATTGATGCCCACTCTTCAGAACTTCTGCTTTTTGTACCAGAAAAGTTTCGCTCGTTGATCTTCCATGAAAGACACGACAAACTTTTCGGTGTCCATTCTAGTGGTGCTAAAATTCACAATATTTTGAAACGACAATTTTTCTGGCAAGGCCTTAGGAACGACTGTGAAAAATGGGCCTTGGCATGTCCAGTGTGTACCTTTACTCGTCGACCTCGTAAGAACACTCCTCCTTTGTTGCCGGTGGTAGCAGCGTTTCCATTCGATCTCGTCTGCTTAGATATTTTGAAGATGGGCATGACTACACGCGGAAACAAATATGCCTTAGTTATGGTCGATCATTTTACCAAATATCTTATAGCCATACCACTGCTCGACAAATCATCTGAGTCTGTTGCAAGAGCAATCGTCGAAAACCTTATTCTGACCCATGGATCTCCTAAAAAACTCCATTCTGACAAGGGTACTGAGTTTTTGAACAAAATAATGGATACATTGATCAACGTTCTGAAAATAGGATACTCGACAACCTCTGGGTATAACCCTAGAGCAAATGGTGTCGTTGAGCGTGCCAACGGGTCCATCATTTCCATGTTGCGTAAGAGCTGTCCGATCCCCCAAGAATGGGACGAACGGTTACCTTACTGCGTATTTGCCTATAACATTACACCTCATGAGTCGACGGGCGAAAGCCCCTTCTATTCGATTTTTGGGAGAGATGTTTCTTTTCCATCTGATCTCGATTCAAGCCTCCTCCCCACGAAGTACATGGTAGATTTGGAAGATTACCAATGGATGATCGCTCAGAATATTGATGACGTCACCACGAAAATTCGAAATACGCTTGAACGACAACGACTCAAATTCAAATACTATTACGACAAAAACAAGAAAGCGATAGAGAATAAGTATCATGTGGGGCAGAGAGTTATGCTTTACAATCCCAGACTACCAAATGGGAATAACAAGAAGTTGGAGTGGCGATTTTTTGGTCCATTTATTATCGAGAAGTTAGAAAATAATAACGCCTTGGTCCGACCAATCGACAAGCCTAAAGCCGGACTTGAGCTCGTTCCAATTGACCGATTAAGTCCGATTCCGAAAGAGCTTCCAGAAATTTCGTATTCTCGAAAGCCTCCACGAGAAAGACTTATTAGGGCTACAATTGCTTGTACTAAGTTAGGCACCTTTTCAGATAGGCCGATGAAAGACGTGGTGGTGGAGGAATTCACATTCGACGGGAAAATTTTCACCACTCCGCCTCGCAAGATTCTTCGAGCCAGTTTGTGGGACGAAAATGGTCTTGGGCCTTTGTCAGTTTGTGATGGAACGGCTCACCATATGTGTAATTCCATCTATGCACAAGATATGCTAATGGACCTGAGAGATTGCCAAACTGGTCAACAGAAAGTCAAAACTTTGGCTCAGCAAGTCCTCATTCGGGCTGTTGGTCATTGTTTACGTGGGCAAAAATTGGAGCCAGTAGTGAAAGAAATATTGAAAAAGCCACCAGATAATATTTCCGATTTCTTGGAAGAGCTGAAGATCAAGTACAATGTGGAGCTTGAAATAGAAAAAGCCGTTCTGTTTTATGAAAGCACTCGTCGCTTCAAAGCTTGCACAGTGATTCAACGTTCTCTCTCTAACTCTGGCCTTCTTCCGATTAAAGTCTGTGGATTATACCCACCATTTACTTCAAACTTGGCAGTAGCCAATAAAATTGTATGCAGTGAAGAGGATGCTATTGGAGCTTTATGGGAATATAATAGAGCTTCCAAAATGGATACACAAAGCTTGAGTTCTCAATCGGATCCTTTTATTGCTTATTCTCCACCTGGGATGGATGGACCAGCCAAGGCTTCCAAGACTCGAATTGTTGCAGTAGATGATGTAAAAGAAGCATTGCACAGAGTTCGAAACACAATATTTCTTGGAACGGTTCGAGTGGTATTCTATTTTGTATCTCCAGAAGATCTCAATAATCTGGACTTACATAAGAACCTGGTGGAATTCGTTATTGAACTGGGAAAATACAGCCATTTCCTGAGATCGGNGATGTAAAAGAAGCATTGCACAGAGTTCGAAACACAATATTTCTTGGAACGGTTCGAGTGGTATTCTATTTTGTATCTCCAGAAGATCTCAATAATCTGGACTTACATAAGAACCTGGTGGAACTCGCTATTGAACTGGGAAAATACAGCCTGAAGCTATATGTCATTCCACCAGCACCTTCGAAGTTTCCAGCATATAAAAGGCTTATCTTACTCCTCAACACTCGAGAAGATTTGGGCCTGGTGGTACGCCCGACGCCAAACCTTCGTTCGTTCTGTGAAATTGGATGGAGTGGTGAAAATTTGAGTAAAGAGGAGATCAAGGAAGAAACTGGTCACTGGACTATCAAGGGACTTATCAAGGCTAGACGCTTTCTCGTTGAAACTCTAGGCTTGGAAATGCTTCAGTACGACGTCAATAAAAATGTGGAAAATATTGAAAAAGGCCGAGAAAAAGCCAATCAAGCTAAGCGAAAGCGTGGCAATGAATCTAAGCATTAAATGATCTGTTGTTTTATTTATAGTTTTGTTTTGTTAATTGTAGTCCCTTCTAAAATTTTCCACCTCCTTATTTTTGTTGCGCTCGGGACAGCGCTTTCTTCATATAAAGGGAGGCTGTGATAAGGTTTTAAATATAATATTTAAATTGTTTTG
>OZJO01008983.1:0-14281 GCA_900406225.1 Acrobeloides nanus
AGAAGTAGTAGTAGAAGAAGAGGTAGTAGTAGAAGTAGTATTATTAGAAGAAATAGAAGAATTAGTAGTATTAGAAGTATAAGAAGAGGTAGAAAAAACCCACTACTGAAAAAATTTCATCAAAAACGAGCTAAAAATGACGATTTTTTATGTATTTGTTGGATTGATATATGGAACAACCGAATAAATGAAATTTTTAAAATTTCTCTAACTTTTATAGGTCAACAATTCCTATTCCCCAAACTTTTGTCCAAAGTCCCCTAACTTTCTCCCCCTGATATATAGTAAAAGCATACAAGGTTCGAAACTAGTATCGATTAGGTATCCCCCTTGGAGAGTTAATTCTAGATGATGAAAAAATTTTTTTCGAAAAATTTCACTTTCACATGGATAACTAATCGAGACTAGCTCCAAAGTTTCATATGAAATTTAGAGATGTGGAAAGAAGGATATACCTTTAAGTGTGCTTTCAAGTTCTGTTGAAACGGACGCCGACCGAGTCTTTCGCTCATTCCCGGGTACTTCAAAAATGCCACCAGAGCAAAGACAACAACGCCATGTTTCCTTTGCTCACTCAGTAAGTCTTGCATGTTTTCGCGTTTCGCAATAAAATTCAAATCATCGGAAATTTTTAGGAAGCCGGTGATATCCCAGCTCGGCCGGCACATGCAAATTTTTATTGGTTGGCTGTAATGGCACTGGGTGCTTGTTTAGCTACGTTGCTGGTAAGTAGTCCACGGGTTGCTAAAGACTTTTTGGAGCTGCTACTTCGCCTCTTATGTCCCCATTGAACGTGGTCTAAAATCGAAAAATGTTATTTTTTGAAATTTTTTCAAAAATGACCCTGTTAAGGGTAATTTTATGCTGGAACGTTGGCGATGTTACTTCTTTGCGTAAAAATGCTTCCATTTTTTAGAAAATCGATAAAGAAAGTGCGTATTTTGAAAAGCTAATATGCAAAAATTCGATTTTCTATTAAAAAATGGAAGCGTTTTTACGCAAAAATTAACATCGCCAACATATTTCCCGCATAAAATTACCCCAATAGAGTGATTTTTGAGAAAATTTCGAAAAATAAAATTTTTCGATTTTTAGCTCATGACAAAATTCGATTTTTTTTTTGGACCAAAAATCGATTTTTTGCTTCTGCTCTTGGGTATAAGAGCTGAAGCAACTCCGACTTTTTTAGTTGCCCACTGATGGAGATCGAAATGCTCAAAGCTCAATAATACCTTCATATATACACCCAACAGTATACCAAAAACTGGTCGCCGCCTACGTTTTGGGTTTGACAACTATGTACCTAGTTAGACAGTGATCTACATATTTGTTTCTATTTTTCAGGATGCGTTCAAGTATGTCAAAAATGTGACTTTGCCTGATTTTCAATAAAATCTTGTTTATTGAAACGATTGTTATGAAGCATAACTTTATTGGTTTTTTGCTTCTCGACCAATAAAATTTGTATGCTTCATGATCAATCGTTTCAATAAACACGATTTTATTGAAAATCAGGCAAAGTTACATTTTTTTGACATGTTTAAACGCAGCCTCAACGTGTAGGGTATATGCAAATATCTCATTTCTCACTTTGCCATTGTAGCGATTGTTGTTATATGGGTATGTAATGATGATGCACATGTGTATAAAATCGCATAATTTTTCGTAATTTAAATTCGAAAACAAGAGCGCATCATTTTACGATTCAATGTCGATATTGGGGGTATTCATAAATGCACTTTTATACAAAAATAATGATCAATCGCGTTTCCGAAATTTTTTGGGGATCTTTGTTCACATGTGTTCATTTATGTTCATTATTCGTGCTTTCTTACAGGGATTAAAAAAACCGGAATTTGGGCGATTTTTTCATGTTTTTTCGACCCGAAAATTTTCTTTTCAATAATGACCCTATTAGGGCTAATTTTATGCGGGAAATCGATTGCACGCTTCCCTGGTCCTGAGAATCAGGAAATCGGAGTGTGTGTATTGAAGCGAAAATCGAAAATTTTTATATTTTCTGCCTGAAAATGAACTTCTAGGGGTAAATTTATGCGGGGAAAAGATTGCTCGCATTCTCGAAGCTTGAAAACGCTTCCCTGATTCAGTGTATCGGGGTATGTGTATTGAAATGATGACCAATTTTTCTTTGATTCAGGATCAGGGAAGCGTTTTCAAGCTTCGGAAATGCGCGCAATCGATTTCTCGCATAAATTTACCCCCAGAAAATCTTTAAATTTTCGATTTTCGCTTCAATACACGCACTCCGATTCCCTGATTCAGGAAAGCGTTTTCAAGTGCTGAAAATAAAATTACACCTATAGGGTCATTTTTAAAAAAATTTCGGGTCGAAAAGACATAAAAAATCGCCCAAATTTCGGTTTTTTTATTCACCCTGTAAAGGACCAGGGGCCTATTGCACAAAATGAATAAGTGTAAAATTGAGCCAAAAATGCACTAAAAATTGTCAAGTGCTCACTTTTTTCATCGAAAGTATGTGCACTTGACAGTTTTTTAGTCATTTTTGGTTCAACTTTGCACTTGTTCATTTTGTGCAATAGGCCCTCAGTCGTTTTGAAAATAATTTTTTATATGTTTCTGTGATATTTTTGTAGATATCCTGCCAATGTAAATTACAATAAATATTCAATTTTGAGACAGCATATAGTAACTAAGCAATTTGTGTTGAAAAAATTTTCAGTTTCTAGTTTATTATTACAACCATGGGCAATCCGAGCAATTGCCGCCTGTAGTATACGAATAAAATGACACCAAAATTATCAAACTTGAAAATTGTTTTGGGTTATTGAAAAGAAAATTTTGATTCATGTTTTCGTTTCAATAACCTAAAACAATTTTCAAAAATCGATGAATGTCATTTGATTCGTCTTCGCGTACCAAATGTTTTATCAATTGACCATTGTGCCTTCTTTGTGAAACAGCATTTTTGCTTTCATTTGAAAGATATTTGAATTAACTCTGTGAAGATATGGACTCGTTCATAAGGACTCATTTTTCGGATAGATCCAAATGTTGACCGGAAAATGCAAATTAACATTGTAATGTCCGTTGTCAAATGTCTCTACTCCCATTGTTTACAAGTATATTTTTGTGAAAAAAGGAAAGGAAAAACTTGTGAATATTAATAGATAATGTTATTTTAATAGACTACTACAGGGTGTATAAAAACCCGGAATTTGGGCGATTTTTTTCATGTTTTTACGACCCGAAAATTTTTTTCAAAAAATGACCCTATTAGGGACTAATTTTATGACGGGGAATCGATTGCGCGCATTTCCTTACACTTCTCTGAATCAGGAAATCGGAGTGTGTGTATTGAAGCGAAAATAGAAAATGTTTAGATTTTCGATGAAAATGACTTTCTGGGGGTAAATTATTTATCCCCAGAAAATCATTTTCAGGCAGAAAATTAAAAAATTTTCGATTTTCGCTTCAATACACACACTCCGATTCCCTGATTCAGGGTCAGTGAAGCGTTTTCAAGCTTCGGAAATGCGCGCAATCGATTCCCCGCATAAAATTACCCCTATATGGGTCATTTTTGAAAAAAAATTTCGGGTCGAAAAAATGAAAAGTCGAAATTTTGGTTTTTTTATACACCCTGTAGTTTTTAAAGTTACATAAAAATCGACTAGTTTAAAGACTAATTTACTGATCAAACTCCATTAAATTCCCTTTTGTACAAGAATCATCACTTATTGCCTCTGGGCTGATCGATCCAGCAAACGATCCGGACTCAAAAATACTTGATGGGCTTGACGAGGTTCTCGTCGACATGGATGAATTTGTCCCATTCTAAAAACAAATTGAATTCATACAACTTGACAAATTCGTCAAAAATCGAAAATTCGTTAAAAATTGAAAAATAAAAACTTGAAATTTTCGTGAAAACAAAAAGTCCTACCAATTCACTCAAAACATTGCCCGAACTCATCCCAAAATTGCTATTGCCATTTGGTGAGAGAGTAGAGCCTTCACGATTTCCTTGCATACTTCTTCGATATTTTGCGCGAGCATTTTGGAACCAAACTTGGAGGACTCGTTTGGTGAGCCCAGTTTTTTGTGCTAACTGTTTGAGGTCTTTAGCATCGGGGTTATGGTTGAGATTAAAATATGTTTTCATGGTGCGTAATTGATGATGTTTGAAGCTGGTTCTCATTCGTTTGGCTTTACTGTTTCCACCGTTGAGTCCGTCATCGTCACCTAAAATTTATAATATTTTTTTAAACAGAGTGGCCAAAAAAAACCAGATTTTTGAAAAACGTTCCCGAGATCGCCTGGACAAACAACCGACATTACATGTTTATAGTAGTAGGATAACCATATGGGGAGAGTTCTATGCGTAAATCATTAGTTGCATTACCGAATCTTGAAAACGCTTCTCTGACCCTGATTCAGGGAATGGGGTATTGAAGCGAAATTAGGCTAATATTCATGATCATGGAAGCTTAACCCCCACATTCATTTTCGCTTCGTTACACATAATTCATTCCCTGAGTCAGGGTCAAGCAAGCATTTTCATGCCTTGTTCGTTAAAAATTGAAAAATTCTTTTTTGCATCGTTTACAGGGTCAGCCAACAACCCCGTATTTTTTCGTTTTTTTGCGAAAATTTTTTTAAAATCGCATTAAAATACCCCTTTTAGTGATTTTTGAAAAAAATTTTTCACCAAAAAACGCAAAAGTACGGTTTTTTTTAGCTCACCCTGTAACCTGTTAATTTGTAAACTATGTTCTCTTCGAAATTTTTATTATTATTGAGAATTCCTAGCGGTGCTAAGCACCCTCGGAGGAATTGATTCAGTCTCATAGCTGGGATTCATTTTTCACTAGCGCTTAGCAACAACCCGCTGCTCTGTTTGGCTCAATTTCGCGGCGCCAATTAGTCAAAAGATACGGTAGAGAAAATCGCGGCGGCATCATTTTCCGCTTATGCCTCATGCCAAATATGAGAGAGAATCAAATAACTGTGAAAAATTATATACAATGCTCAAAAATTTTTCATGCTTTATGAATGAATCTGGTTTACATGAGAACCCTTAAAGGACCAGTTCACTCGGAAAAAAACATTATGAAAAAGTGTTATATATTCGGAAAGTTCATGAAAAATGGAGCATTTTTTGTTTTTATGGCACGTTCTGAATCGTTGTAGTTTTTGAGAAAATTGCGTGCGAAGTTGGCGATTTTTGAAAAAATCTGTGCATTACAACGAAAACATGAATGCAGTGAAAATTCGTCCTTGAATCAATAAAAGTTGTGTATTGACGCGAAAATTTTCGTTTTTCATCGACTTACAAAAACTGCCAAAAATTTTTTAAATTTTTGCGTCAATACACAACTTTGATTGATTTACGAATTTTTACTGCGTTCATGTTTCGTTGTAATACACAGATTTCAAAAATCACCAACTTCAAATGCGGTAACAATAACGATTCAGTGGTTATCTCTACATCTTTAGATTAAAGAACAGTACTCGGTCAAAAAGTTTGTGTATTACAACGAAAACATGAACAGTTTCAAACGCAATTTTCTCGAAAACTACAACGATTCAGAACATGTCGTAAAAACAAAAAATGCTCCATTTTTCATGAACTTTTCGAATATCAACAAAAATGACAACTTTTCCCACTCGACTTTAAAACAATAGAAGTAAAAAAATTCATTTATAAACCATAACAAATTTTTGAGTGTAAATTTTTAAAACCGACCCATAAAATCGCCATGCACCGAATCATCTCCACTACCATGATGCTGATGATGGTGTCGTTTGGTGTGCCGACGTGTTGGACAAAGATTTGGACCCGTTGAACAAGACTGCGCTGCTGCATTCAGCATAGCCTCGTCCAACATGGAATTTGTTGGTGGAAGTAATTGAAGCACATTGTTGTCACATGAATTGGTTGAGGTTAGCTCTGCGGATCGTAGTGTAATAAAGGGTTCGTAATGAGCTGAAATGGTGGAGCTAGTTCACGTTGGTTGGGTGTCACTTATCATGGTCCAAAAGTCGAATTTGTCAGCCGAAAAAAACATCCTGGGATTTTTTTAGTCGAGAGAAACACATTGGTGATGTTATTTTTGCGTGAAAATCAGTATTAAACATACTGAAAAACTTCATTTTTTTGATATCAAAAATGAAGTTTTTCAGTTTTGTTATAGATTTTCACACAAAAATAACATCACCAATGTGTTTCACTCGACTAAAAAAACCCCAGGATGTTTTTTCGGCTGAAAAATTTTGACTTTTGGACCATGATAAGTGAATCCCAACAAAGTGAACTAGCTCTGAAAATTGGCATTTCAACAAATACGATATTTCTATGCGAAAAAACCAACCCTGACAGAAAAGACTACCATTTTCGCCAACTACGTAAGTCTCGCCTTGTTTCAACTGATGCGCACACACCATACATGAGAAGCAATTCATATGAAAAATTCTATCCCTTGATGTCATGACCAAGTCACCTGGATCGATGACCGATCCACATCTTTCACAGCGTTTCCAAAATTTTCTAAACATGTTTTCATTCATGTTTTCGTGTTAAAGAATCAGAGTCTAATAGGAAAAAAGTTGCCAATTTTTGCTGATATTTGGAAAGTTGTTGATATAATAATTTGGTGTCATTTTGTTCGTCTCATTTAGCTATAAAAAATTATAACTACAATGTTCATTTTATGAAAATTTAAAAAATCGATTTTTCCGCAAAAAGTTTGTGTATTACAACGAAAACATGTACAAACATTCAAAATTTAAACGCAATTTCCTCGAAAACTACGATTCAGAGCATGCCCGTAAAAACAAAAAATGCTCCATTTTTCATGAACTTTTCAAATATCAACAACAAATGGCAACTTTTTCCCCACTGGACTTTACAGAGATTTTTACTTACATCATATAATCCTGCTTACAATAAAGTAGCCCATCTTTGCAGTAGCAAGAAGGCTGCCCATCGAGGGTTCGTTGACATACGGCACAACGAACGCATGAGTCGTGCCAGCTTTTCTCACCAACCAACAAAAATGTTTTGTCGGTAATCTGATTGCCACAGCCACCACATAAGCCTAAATTAAATCAATTTAAAAATTTTTGCGATAACTCGCCTCAATTGGGAGGGCCGATTGAGGCGAGTTATCGCAAAAAATTTTTTTGGTGTTTTCTGGCCTTTTTATATTAAAAAAAAGCTGTAAAAAGGGCCAAAAACACTTTACGCACTTCCTGAATCAGGATCAAAGAAGCATTTTCAGCATTGTGGTAAAATTTTCCCCACCCCAAAAATTCTCTCACTCCTTGACTATTCCACTAATCACTTACTTGTTGGTGGCATTGCCGGACCGCTAGAGCCACTAGCAAAATTTTCCGTTGCTGGAACACTAATCAACTCCAAACCATGATTCATTAGAGCTGACGTCTGTTGAATGGAAATACAATTCGAAGCTTCTTGTGGGATCGTATTCACGAGAAGTTGGGATGCTAAACCATTCATATTCATGCCAATCAACGGATCCATGCACTCTGTCAACGCACTTAGGAATAACATTTTATGGCTCGAGTCAGATATGGCGAAAAGATTTTCTATTACCTAAAAAAGAGGAAAATTTAAGGTTTTGAAAATTGATCGTGACTCGAAAATTTTTTTCCTCTCTCTTTAATCTACATGGTCTAAGAAGCAAAACGTAAAAAAAATTTTTGAAACAAATCACTATAATATGTAATTATGCAAATTTCTTGAACATATATGCAAATTTTGATAACCATTTCTTGTAACAGGTATAACTCCACGTAAGGGTCGCCATAAGCTATCGTACGAAAGTACGACGGCCCCACAAGGTATCGTACGAAGTCATCGTACGATCGTAAAATTAACGTAAGGGTACGACGAAGTCGCCACAAGCTGTCGTACGATCGTACGACGCAGTAGTGTATTTTACACTCGCACGATGACTTCGTACGATAGCTTGTGTCGTTGCTTGTGGCGACCCTAAGAATCGAATTGAGACATGGTTAAGATGTCGTTGGAAAGTTGAAATTCTGTGCTACAAGATTCACTACTGAGCGTCTCGACCAGCTGGCCGAGACGTTTAGCTCGCAGCTTAAACGTCTCGAATTGGTCTCGATCTGGTGTGAATTGGTCTACTCTAACCGATTCACCGGATTTGTATATAACTCTCCCAGATATTAAAGGACCAGTACACTTTTGGAGAGTTGATACCATCTTATAGAGCACAATATTTGAAGCATTTTTTGCTTTTACGGCACTAATTGAAAATCTAACAGTAAAAAGTTATAAGCGAAACAAAAAATTTTCAAACGAGTTTGAACATTGAAACGAAGAGCTTGTAGGATCAATCAGACTGTTTATTGAAACGATTTATAAAATTCAAAATCCTTGAACATTTAGAAAACAAATAAATACAGCGTTGTTTATAACTCGGCGAGACGAATAAAACGATACCAAAATTATCGAATTTGAAATATGTTTTGAGTTATTGAAACGAAATCCCTGATTCATGGTTTTCGTTTCAATAACCCAAAACATTGTTCAAATTCGATCATTTTTGTGTCATTTTATTTATCTTGTCGAGTTATAACAAATGCTGTATTTATTCGTTTTCTAAATGTTCAAGGATTTTGAATTTTATAAATCGTTTCAATAAACAATCTGATTGATCATACAAGCTCTTCGTTTCAATGTTCAAACTCGTTTGAAAATTTTTTTGTTTCGCTCATAACTTTTTACGATTAAATTTTCAAGTGATGCCGTAAAAGCAAAAAATGCTCCAAATTTTGTGCTCTATCACATGGTATTAACTCTCCAAAAGTAGACTGATCCTGGAGGGAGGCGACTTATTACAAAAAATTTTTTCGACGAACCTAAGAAATGTTCGAAACGACGAAAAAAAATACTGTTTTCGAGGAAAAATCGACAAAAATTTTTTTGGGTGTTTTTTGGCCTTTGTTACAGCAAATTTCAATCAATAAAAATTTTAAAATGGCCAAAAAACACCCAAAAATTTTTTTTTCGATTTTTACTCGAAAACAAAATTTTTTTCATCGTTTCGAACATTTTTAACGTTTATCGAAAAAATTTTTGCGATGACTCGCCTCAATCGGTCCTTTAAATTTTGAAAATTTTTTATTCCAAAGGACACATTTTAGAGAGTTCAAAAACGGACATTTAGAGGGGGCCAACAACTGGATTATCGGGGCATACGTAGAGGAATTTGGGAGATCCGTTATGTAATCGGCTCAACCTAATACAAACAGATTCTGAAACAGAAACAACAACTCAAGTAAAGAAAAACGACATGAACCGTGTTGAAAATTCGTTTTTATCCCTCGGATTTTCGAGGGAAGATGCACATCAATTTGGTGATCAGAATAGATTCGAATCAAAATACACATTTGTTTTTAGAAATGGTTACAGAAAAAATGGAGATTTTAGAAAAATTTTGTCGTAAAAGATTTTTTTACAACTTATCAAAAAGAAAGTGTTAAAAACGATGTGAAGAAGAAGTGTTAAAACGCTTCCTTGACCCTGAAAAGGAAACAATTGTTGACGAATTTTTCAATTTTTAATGAAAAATCAAATTTAGACAATTTTTTCGAATTTTTGACGAAAAATCAAATTTTGACAATTTGTTCAATTTTTTCGAATTTCAATTTTTAAGGGGGTGAACCCATTTATACACTAAAATCCAGATTTAAAAAAACGAAGTTTTATGATACAGGGTAAAAAATAGCTGAAAAATTGATTCCGCGCACTCCCGAACCTTGAAAACGCTTTCTTGACCCTGATTCAGGGAAGGAATCGGTGTATTGAAGCGAAAATCAAACACCTTCGTATTTTTATGAGAAAATCGTTTTTCTCATAAAAATCTGAAGATGTTTGATTTCGCTTCAATACACCGATTCCTTCCCTGAACCAGGGTCAAAGAAGCGTTTTCACAATTTAGGAGTGCGCGGAATCACTTTTTCAGCTATTTTTTACCCTGTATACACCATAAAACTTCGTTTTTAAAAAAATCTGGATTTTAGTGTATAAATGGATCTCCCTCTTTAACGAAAAATTAAATTTTGACAATTTGTTCAATTTTTTCGAATTTTTGACTAAGTGACCAATTGCACTGCGCTATGGGTCTCGAATTTTTTTCGCACTTTAGCTGAAATGGACTGTATCGAAAAAATGAAACAGACCACTTGATTCTGTTATATGAGTTAGGCTTAAAATTAACAATCAGGCTGCGTTCAAGCATGTCAAAGAAGTTGTCACAAAGTTGCCAAAAATGTCTATCTTTGCCTGGTTTTCAATAAAATCGTGTTTATTGAAACGATTGGTCATGATGCATAAAATCAGGCAACAAATTTTATGCTTTATGGCTAATCGTTTCAATAAACACGATTTTATTGAAATTCAGGCAAAGTTACATTTTTTGACAACTTTGTGACGACTTTTTTACAACTTTTTTGATATGCTTGAACGCAGCCTCACAAATCACATTTATGGGATTTCGAATCACAACTTTGCGAAGCAAAAAAGCTTGTCATACGATAACTTGACTGAAAGGCGCGTCATTCGAGAAGCCACCAACAATGCATGTGTGTGTGTTATAACATGGATACACGAGGGCAACAACCATTGGCAAAGAGAGGCGTTGTTATGCCTTCCGCTTATGCATAAATGAGCATCGGTAAAGAGGTTGTTTGCATAGAGAGAAACGATACTTTTGGATTTAAAAATGAAATCAAAAGAAAGAAGCTTGTTTTTATAAGCATAGATAACGTTTTTCACGAGACTAGCTTTACGAAAAATGTCGGCTACTTGGCGAAATGGATAAGGGAGCCGCTCGTATGATCTGACAAGTTAAACAGCGTTGGGCCCCCGCAGGTTCGATCCCACTAGGACAAAAATTTTGATCTACAAAAAAACTTTTCTTATAAAAATGGAGCCAAATTTTTTTGAAAATTCATTAAAAATTGAAAAATCGTCAAAATTGGAAAATTCGTCAAAAATTGAAAAATTCGTTAAAAACTGAAAACTGCGTAAAAAATTGAAAAATTCAACAAAAATTGAAAAATTCGAAAAAATCGTCAAAAATTGAAAAATTCGTCAAAATTGAAAAGTTCGTCAAAAATTGAAAAATCCGAAAAAATCGTTAAAAATTGAAAAATCCGAAAAAATCGTTAAAAATTGAAAAATTTGTAAAAAAACATTCGTCAAAAATGTATGTTGGAAAAAAGTGATCAAAAATTTTTATATAAATTAAAAATTTACATAAACTTCTGTAAATAAAAATGGCTTTAAAACTCAAAAACAGATGTGTTTCATCAAGTCGGCTCACTCTCTTTTTTTCAAAATCCAAAATAGCCTTAAAACAATCGGGAGTGAAATCGAGAACGGTCGAATTGGAATAGACGGTGTGATCATGTAAACCGAGCCGGATTAGGCTATGGGTTTACCGAAAGGGATTAACACACGCTCCACTACGCCTACAAGCTGGCGAAAAAAGCTCCCAGATAATATCCGAAATCTCAACTATTATTTAGATTTATCATCCGATTTTGAGTCTTAACGAAATATTTACTTTTGAAATTGAGCATTGAAAGTTTAATTTTAAAAAAATAATAAAAAATCGATAAAAAGATACTCGAAACTGGAGGCAAGGAGCTCGAACAAAACTTTTGCTCACTTTTAAAATTTTCGCGTCAATACACAACTTTTATTGATTCAGGGACGAATTTTCACTGCGTTCATGTTTGAACAAAATTTTTGCCCACTTTTGAAAGCCGTGGAGGGGACTTGGAAGGTCTTATTTCATCTCGTGTGTTGGAAGAAAAAAACTAAAGGAACAGTCGACTCGGAAAAAACACTATGAAATAGTGTTATATATTTGAAAAGTTCATGAAAAATGGAACATTTTTTGTTTTTATGTCATGCTCTGAATCGTTGTAGTTTTCGAGAAAATTGTGTTTGAAACTGTTCATGTTTTCGTTGTAATACACAAACTTTTTGAATCGAATACTGTTCTTTTGGGGGTAAAATCATGCGAAAAATCATTCCCGAAGCATGAAAATGCTTCTTTGACCCTAATTCAGGGAAATAGATGTGTGTATTATGCGAAAATCGAAAAATTTTGAAATTTCTCCCTCAAAATCATATTTCTGGGGGGTAATTTTATGCAAAAAATCGATTGCGCGCATTCCCGAAGCTTGAAAATGCTTCCTCGATCCTGATTCAGGGAAGATGGTGGGTGTATTTTAGCGAAAATCAAACATTTAAAAAATGCGAAAAATCGATTGTGATTTTCGCTTCAATACACCCACCATCTTCCCTGAATCAGGATCAAGAAGCATTTTCACGCTTCGGGAGTGCGCGCAATCGATTTTTCGCATAAAATTACCCCTAGAACCGCCATTTCAAAAAAAATTTTTTTGTCGAGATCTAATCCTAAAGTGGTCCCCCTTTAAGAAAACTGCCAAAAAAATTTTGAATTTTTGCGTCAATACACAACTATGATTAGTTTCAGGGACGAATTTTTTATTTTTTCGTTGTAATACACAGATTTTTCAAAAATCGTCAACTTCAAACGCGATTTTCTCAAAAACTACAACGATTCAGAATTTACCGTTAAAACAAAAAATGCTCCATTTTTCATGAACTTTCCAAATATATAACACTTTTTATAGTGTTTTTTCCGAGTCGACTGGTCCAATTTGAAATCCAATTTTTTACCATTTTTTATTTTACTATAAAAAAACACAAGAATAATGTATAGAAGTCGGTTGTCAGTACAACCAGGTCATAAACTCAAATCCTCTTATAATTTCTATCTGTCCTCTTCTTTATAAGGTTGCGCAACACAAGACTCACACCGGAATTGTGCTAATGACCGCCGAGAGGAAGCGCCTTCTTCATCTCAAAACTGGTTGAAGTCGAGCTTCGAGAACTACCGTACTACTCGTGTCCGGTCGTTTCACAGCATGTGGTCGAAACCTATTCACCACATCCTAGACATGTGTGTGTGCCAAACCAAACGCTCACCATTGTGAGGAAAATCATTCTGCAGAAGATAAAATCCAAAAACAAGTTGTCGTAAGTCGGCAAGTCTAGTTGTTAACTAGAGTCATTAAAGTACTGCTATAAAACAAAAGTTAGTTTTATAACGCGGATTTGGATTTTGCCAAAGTGTAGAGAGATCCATTTGTCTAAATAAAATGGTACAACCTTGACGGATTCAACTTAGAATACCAATAAAACCATGAAGCATTTTCTACTCGCATATCAAAATAAAGCAGAATCCAACAAAGTACATGGTGGATCTTTCAAGTGTCACGGGTTTGTAACGACTATATCTCGAGCTAGGAAAATACATTTTTCATGCGGTTTTTTGCTACGTGCTATTCAGACCACCCCGTTTTGTATTTGATAAAAATTAAAAAATTTTTCGATTTTTTGAATTGGTCCCCCAAGGGGGTCAAAAATCGAAAATTTTCGAATTTTTTAAATTTTGCTAAAAACATGTTTCTTGTGGTTTTCGGGGTCGGGGAACACGATTTTGATGGTTAAAAAGTGCCAAAATGCACAAAAAAGTTGAGAAATGGCCAAAAAATGATGATTTTCATAGTCTAACCCTCCCCTCCAAAAANTTTTACATGAAAATCACCATTTTTTGGCCATTTCTCAACTTTTTTTGTGCATTTTGGCACTTTTTAATCATCAAAATCGTGTTCTCCGATCCCGAAAACCACAAGAAACATGTTTTTAGCAAATTTGAAAAAATTCGAAAATTTTCGATTTTTGACCCCCTTGGGGGACCAAGGCAAAAAATCGAAAAATTTGAAAAAAATTTTATCAAATACAAACGGGGTGGTCTGAATAGCACTTAGCAAAAAACCTCATGAAAAATGCATTTTCCTAGCTCGAGATATAGGGCCTGTTCCTCCGGTCTTACAAGTACAAGTTGTACTTGTAAAAAAATTTACAAGTACAAGTACAAGTCTCACTTGTACTTGTACTTGTAAAAAATTTATAAGTAGGAAAAATGGTCATAACTTTAAAAGGGAATTTTTTCAGAATTTCTCGTCAACGCGAAAAATGTTCCTCGTGAAAAGTTAGGGGGGAGGCGGGGGTTCTAGGGGAAAGAATGGAGGCCTGAAACGCTAACCTGATCGAGTTATATCGATTTTTCAGTATTATTCGAGTATTATTCGAAAAATCGCTATAACTCGATCAGGTTAGCGTTTCAGGCCTCCATTCTTTCCCCTA